>BRDA01010215.1:0-22012 GCA_036984385.1 Crenuchus spilurus
TGTCTAAACCTGACTGTACCGCATCAAGAATGTCTAAACCTGACTGTAACACAAAACTGTCTAAACCTGACTGTAACACAACAACACTGTCTAAAACTGACTGTAATGCAACAAAACTGTCTAAAACTGACTGTAATGCAACAAAACTGTCTAAATCTGACTGTAATGCAACAAAACTGTCTAAACCTGACTGTAACATAACACAACTGTCTAAACCTGACTGTAACGCAACAAGAATGTCTAAACCTGACTGTAACGCAACAAAACTGTCTACACCTGACTGTAACACAACAAAACTGTCTAAACCTGACTGTAACACAACAACACTGTCTAAACCTGACTGTACCGCATCAAGAATGTCTAAACCTGACTGTAACACAAAACTGTCTAAACCTGACTGTAACACAACAACACTGTCTAAACCTGACTGTAACGCAACAAGACTGTCTAAACCTGACTGTAACACAACAACACTGTCTAAACCTGACTGTAACGCAACAAAACTGTCTAAACCTGACTGTAACACAACAGGACTGTCTAAACCTGACTGTAACACAACAAAACTGTCTAAACCTGACTGTAACACAAGACTGTCTAAACCTGACTGTAACACAACAACACTGTCTACACCTGACTGTAACCCATCAGAAGTGTCTAAACCTGACTGCAACCCATCTAAACTCAGTCAGAATCTGACACATGTCGTGTCTGTTTCTGTTTAAGTCAAGTGCTGTCAAGTCTGTACAGTAAGATAAATTATACTGTGTAGAGACTAAACCTACACTAATTGAATGAAGACATATCAGTCAAATGTTTCTGGATGCCTCTTGCCGTGGCTGGTCAGTGCTGGCGTCTCTCTTGCTGTCTTTTAGACAGGAGGAGGCGGGACACAAATTCTTTTGAAGTCAGGTGACAGCCGTATGTCTGCCTGACCGCTGGAATGCGCCGAGGTTTTTTAGCCGCAGGGTCATGAGAATGACCCTTGGCTCAGTCTGCTGTCACACGCTGTTAGTGCCCAGAGACTGTTTGCTTTAGTCTGCTAATGTGCACTGGAGTGGAAGATATGCTGAAAGGTACTTCATGACAGAAAGGATTTAGGCTTTGATACGTGTGAAATGCATGTGAAGGTGCTGATAGTGGTTAAGATAAGGTGAATATTAGTCATTAATGTGTTTGATTTCATTGTAATTGTAGATACTGTGCTTTTTTGCAGAATTATGGAGTGGAGACTGATAACCTCAAGACTTTAGTGGGCCGGATGAGTGCTGCATCCCATAACCTAGATAACTGTGTTTCAGAAAGGAGGAAAAACCCCTCATACAACAGCAGAAGTTCCAGTAAACCACCCAATGAGTTCCTGACAGCAGTGGTGGAGCTTATTGGAGTGGCCAAGAGCATGCTGGCATGGCTGGACAGGTAAATAAACAATGCATAAATTTCTCTTATGTAGCTTCACCCACTGTCCACATTATCAGGTCCACTTTCTTGTAGCTCCACCCTCTGACCACTTTATCAGAAACCCCTCTGTTGTAGCTCCAACCACTGTCCATGTGATTAGAAAACCCTCTTTTGTAGCTCTAACTCATGGCCACTTGATCAGAAACCCCTCTCTTTTACAGTTTGTAATTCTACATCTGTAAAACGACTACAATGTAGGTGGAGCTCATAAATTGACAAATAATTGGATTGTAAAGTTAGAAACACTTTGAAAAAATCAATGTCAGCTGGAGAAAAATATGCTAGCTGAGGCTGTTTGAGACATATTCAGTCAGTTTCCTCAACCATCCCAATATTATTAAAAAAACTGCAGGATAGCAGTGCTCTGTGAAAAAGTCACTAAATATTTAATTGGCATTAAAGACTAATGGTTAATATTGAATTGGCATTAGTTGCATGTAATAGATAGAAATAGAACAGATAGTGCAAATATACTGTATAAAGTACAGTATGTATAATTAGATTACCTGGTTCACAAACATGCAATAAAATGAGCTAAAACACCTTTAAGACTAAATATTAAACATTTTTAGAGACATGTACTGCATGTCAATAATGTCCAATGTTCCTAAAACCACTGACAGACTTCTGTGGCAATAAATGAAGCTCCTAAGACAACAGAATTGAGGACTCTGATTGGGTAAATATTTGTTGCTATGTGCATATCTTGTATCAGCAGGTCAGTGATTGGCTGTTGCTTCTCTGACTGGCTGATATTTCTGTCACTTCAGAAGAGAGAGGGAATGAACTAGGAAGCTAATTTCCCCAAAATATTTTATATATTACATGTTATTGTGCATGTTTAGCATTGATTATTTTTAAAATGTTTATTTTAAAAATGAAAATAAACAATTTCCAACATGGAGGGCAGTGTCCTCGTACTCTCTATTGGCCAGCTGCCACTTTTTCTTTTTAACTGTGTTCTATGGAAGCATCAAGTTCTTCATGTTCTCTTCTGTGATGTCAGTTGTTTCTGTCAAAACACAGTCTGTGTATCAAATCAATCTTTAAAAGTGAAGTAATGCAGATGTTTGAATGACATATAAATTATTTCAACATATATGCTTCACTACGTGCTTGGGCTTGAGACGACACATTCCAAAAGCAGAAGCTCAGACAGGAATGTTTGCATCGATCAAGCAGAGTTAAGCTCTCTCTCTCTCTCTCTCTCTCTCTCTCTCTCTCTCTCTCTCTCTCATCAGGACTCCACTGACGGGCATCAGTGACTTCACCTCCACCAAGAACAGGATAATCCAGCTGTGTCTGGAGCTCACCACCACCGTACAAAAGGTCTGAGCCTACCTTGCTTTCATCCCACAACCAAGATATCCACATTGCCATTTCAAACCATATAGACTTGTCTGTTATGAAATTTAACAAGTTATCTACAGCACTTTTCTAAACACTCAAAAGTCTTTGGGACAGACATTAGAGTCACCTCAACCAACACCAATGGTGAGCATCCACTTGAGTGATGTGACAACAGAAGAACTCTGATACTCTGAGACAGATACAGTTCACTTAACATTTATGAATGTGAACCGTCAAGATCTGACGCCAAATCTGATCTGAGCTAATTGTAATTGATTACTGAGGCTTGTAATGTGAACATAAGCTAAGCCAAGTTTTGAAGATGGAGATGATCATGAGTGTGACATTTAGTCAGGACATCATGGCAACACCTCTACTCTTTTAGAGGAAATGTCCACCATTTATACAGTACGGTGTCCCATCACTGCACTGGGATACTGAGAGCCACATGAAACACAGGATCAGTGCCTCCTGTTGTCCACCAACACCACTTCCACTTTTCCTCTGAAAACTCCCTTACAAGTACTAACCAGATACGGACCTGCTTAGCTTCAGTGGATTTGCATGCTACTTCTTATAATTATCTACTGACTCCATTATTATATAAACATACCTTGCTGGTATGCCTTATGGAGATTCTAGGCCATCTTAGTTTGTGGCCAGCCCATCATGTGTGGTCCATTTCTGACCACTGAGCTGGATATTTTTGAGTGGTGGTGCAGCAGTGACACTGATGTGTGTCCAGCTTCACTGCTATGCCTCAGCAGCACAATAATATTACCATGTCAGTGTCATGGCTGTGCCACCACTAAAAACATATGGACAACAGTGGTTCTGTGATGAGCAGTGATGAACAAGGTAGAGGAAAGCTGATGAATTGTGCAGCAACAGATGAGCTATTATAGTTCTAACTGTAAACATACACAATCATATCAGATTATTATGACAACCCTGGTTTGGAATGAACTTGGCTCGGGGATGTCACAAATGTCACATGATATGATCATCCCTGACTCTTTCCTTGTTGCTCTTATGTTCCTTATAGAGGTTAGCTGGTCCACTGTGGTTTGTATCTGCTCAGTGGTGGTCCTATGGCAATCTGATGATCTTACCTTACGAGAAATTATTTCTTTGCAGTGTAGTGTGGATACATCATAAACTCAGTGTAAACAAGTCATCAGGCATCACTCCATTCTACATTATCCTATGTGACATGGGAAGCACCCTTAGAAAGAAATGTGAGAAGAACCTGTAGTGGGGCACATATGGTTTCACTGAGGGAAGGCTTTCCCTGGTATTCCAGCCATGTGGGGGTGGAGGCCTCATAAATGTGCTTTATAGTTGTTCATTCCCATCCTCCATCAGCTGTCTCGCCTTCTGCTGCTGTCATAAAGCCCTGAGAACGAAGCTGCAGTGGCTTGTCTTGCTGCACACTTGTTGACATAGACAATAATTTATGTTGGTGAAGAATCCCATGCACATGTACTTCAGTCAGTTTTCTTCTCTGCATCACGAGGATCTTCAGCTACGTTTTCCATTCAGCTTGTTTGTGTGATTTGAAGACATGGATGGAAAATCAATGACTATCACAAGTTTTTACACATGCAGGAGGATAATACGTTGTTTATGGATACAGAGATCTGTGAATAATGAGTCATGAAAACTGATTTTCTGAATAAGTGATGACGTGGAAGAATGAAAGTCACATGTTCAGCTACTCAAATGTTGCTCTTGATGTCTATGCTCGTCTTAGGGCTTTCAAAATTATTACATAATCACTCGGGATGCATAATATATTGCCTGCCAATGCCATTTACCAATAAATGTAAAAACTCAATCATTGTTATTGGCCCATGTTGGAACTATTGACTGATATCAGTGATTATTGATCCTATTTGTAGCTTGTATCATGGGAAATTTCCTTCTTCTAGACCTCACAGCAGCCCAGATGCCCTGTAATGATTGTTGATGGCTGTGAATAGTGTGAATTACATTGCTTACACTAAAATTGTTAAAATATTATCCACAATCCATCGTTAATGATTGTTTATCATATTGAGCCCAAACATTCCATATCAGTGCATCTCTAATAATCACATCACACCTGATCTCAATAATAACACAGAAAAGATTATGGATTAAGGTTATGGATTACAGTGAGGTACAATATCAAAAAAGTCAAGGCTGCACAGAGTAATAACTGTAAAAATGCTTCTCGCTTGTTGACACTAACATGACAATTCTGGCCCCAGAGAGTGACTGTAAATGAAAGATGTTTGAAATTTAATTCAGGATCTGATCAGATTCTGTGATTTCACTGTAATTCTTCACACAACCTCAATGCATTGACCACCTGAACAGTTTATGGTGTTGTATATGTCACTGTAGTTGGCATTTTGCGATGACTCCATTTCTGCAAATGTTCAGAGCGCCAAACTGTACAAGTGTACCAAGTTTCATGCTTTTTATGAAAAAGTTATCACCAGGACTATAATATTGATATACAGTCACATCAGAACATTATGACCACCCTGGGTTTGGAATGAACTTGGCACAGGGCGTCACAGATGCCACAAGATTGGGTTCACTGCATGTATAAGTGAGCACACCAGTCAGCTGTGGCAGAGTGTAAAAAAATCATAATGGCCATGATTTGATGTCCAAAAGTGCATTATAACAGGGTACCAGGTGAAGGATGTAACATCTGAGAAATGCTTAACTTTGTGAGATGTTCTAGAGCCTGAGTACTGAGAATGGTACATCAAGTGCCTCCCAACAGCCTAACAGCTGTGCCCCATGGGCCACTGATGCCAGAGGTGAACAATGACTCCGATGAGTGGTAAAGAGCAATCAGCATGTTAAGTTAAACCTCTATAATGAACACAGGAGCAACAAGGAGAGTGTCAGGGATCACCACTGTACAAATGCTGTTACATATAAGCCTACAAAGCAGACAATGGGCATAACATTCTGATATGACTGTGTATAGCAAAATAATAATGAGGAAAAATAAGCATTCATTTATTTATTACTCATAAATGCTCTGCCAAATATTTCCTTTAAACCCACCATAGGTTTTGCTCAGTGCCTTGCCAGGGGCTGCTGTGGTCTCCATTGGCCTCACATTCCTCATGCAATTGCTCTTGGAATTTTGTTTATGTGCTTTTTTCCCGCTATTTTTTATGTGTTTACCATTTGTCGTCTGCCTGTGGGAAGCTATGCAGTACCATGGCATCTGAATGAAGATTCTCTCTTTAATTACAGGACTGCACTGTGTATGAAATGGAAGAGAAGATATTAGATGTGGTGAGTAGGACGTTCCTCCACTCTCATGGAAAGTTTTCCCAAGACTGCAGGCCGCATTTTTAAAAAGCAACAAAGCACAAACACAGATTTGACTCATCTGTGCATAAAAAGGTGGACGGGAACGTCTCTATAGTTCTGCAGGATGTAGGATGTTTTTCTCAGAGCTGTGCCTGAACATCCTGTGTTAGATAACTTGGCCTGTGGAGGTCCTCACATACTCACGTTCCATTCAAGTCTATTTTAGAATGGACGCTTCAATCTAACTTAGTTTACTTCTTGACAGTCCTCTTTTTTACAATGTTTAGCATTTCCCAAATTCTTTATGTTTTTCTACAGCAACTACATGACTTAAATAGTTTTGGGTTTTTTTTTTGTAAAAGATCCCTTCAGATTAGGAGAAAACATGTTTTCTGCTTTGCAATATATGCAACACGTACTTACAATTCACTAGAGAATGTAGAACTTTTAGATTTTTAGTCACAGAAATAATTTATTTAGGCTGCACAGCACTGATGGGACTTTATGTAGGTTCATCTTACAAGTCATATTTGTGCCACCAGCAGGACAGAAACAGTGCTCAGTTCTATTTGTTTGGCACTCAAACATCAGTAAAGGATTTAATTAAAAAATCAAGTTATTCTAACTGAAGGTAGGACATACGGTTTATTTGAAGCTCAAAATAGTCAGAAATTAAACATTTTAATTTCATTTCAGCTTTTACATGACTCCTCCTTTTTATGTGTACTAAAAAAGTAGGAGATAATGAAGCTCTGAATAGAAGGAATAGATGCTGCAGCCACAGCCGTTAATTGTGTAGTGATGTAAGAACATGTACACTTGAGTATCACAATATTATGCTTTGTGATGCTGCATCAACTCTCAAAAGTAAAATATAAATTTTAACTGAGTTGACATGTAATATTTGGTAGCAGTGGTTCATTTTGTGTTGTGTTTAAACCCCCAACCACTAGAGGGCAGTGTTGTACTTTATCTTCAGTCATTAGACTCTTCCACTCCAATGGAAACAAGTATGTGAACCATTAACCTTTATACATATATATATCACCTTGTTTTCAGCATTGCAATAAATTACATATTGTATCGCCAGGTTCTTCTCAACACACAGCCGTATTAATGTACCAGTGTAGACATGTCTGTCCTCTGAAGTTTTCTGCTTCTTCAGGTGTATGCTAGTTCAAATTTGAAGTTTAAATATATTTCCATAGGATCAAGATTCAAGAGTCACAATGGCCAATACTGCTGTATTTTGCAATGCAACACACTAAAGAATCAAATTTTACCTACTAATCATGTCTTGGCTGATCATTTACATTTAAAGTGAGGTGTAAATCTGATTTATCACTAATAAACTTTTCCTTCAACTCTGTGTACAGGTTTAGAGTTTCTATGAGCATATGATTCTGACATCAGACTGCTGCAGAGTGTGTTTAGATGTTTCTAGAAACACATCAGGATTGCACTCTATTGTTTGAATGATCCCTGGCCTCACAACTGAGCCAAAGCAGTGACATCATCCTGTAAAAATGTTTTTCTATACTCAGTGTCACTGTGTCAGATGTGCCCATGTGATGTGTAGCTTAAAAGTGCTTTACATAAATAATACAATCCTATAATTCTGAAATTAGAAGCTTACCAGTTTTAAGTAAAAAACAAATGTTCATTTAGTATGTCTCAACAATACCTTCTTACAGGCAAGACTGTCCATCTTTGCAATGCCCCCAGGCAACTCCTGCAGCCATACAAGTCAAGACTCGTATGCCTTTGAATGAGGACACATCTATATACTATAGAACATATCTATAAAATAAAAGCAGAAAACTTTCAAAAATGTCCAAAAAGTGTATAAAAAGAATATATAAAAATGAGATATTCTGGTCACTAAATATATGCAGAGCTCTGGAGGGGGTAGAGCTTTTTCTGCCAACACCTTTACAAGTAAAATGATTGGCTCAAGACTTTGCAGGAGTCAGACGCCATGTTCAGTGTTACAAGTTTTCCTATTCATTTTCAACCAGCAACTGGTTGCCTATTTTCAAATGTCTCTTACTTTCTTTTTTGCTATTAGGCTCGAGTTTTGACTGGAATCTGTGATACGACCATGAGAATGACCTCTGACCCATTGAAGAGCAGGATGACCTGTTTGGAGGAGGTTCACATCACCAAAATCAAGCCAGGAGAGGGACTAGTGAGTGGTGTCTCAAATAATATATACATATTTAACCTGGTCGGACAGTTGTTCCACAGACGGGATGAAATTATAGACTGAAATCTACTTTATTCAGTGTATTATGTCCATGTGGAGTCATTCATCAAGCACTGCTTCACATTACAATGGCTGACTGAGGGTTTTCCTGCATGTCTTTCCATAGGGAATGTACATCAAGTCTACGTATGATGGCCTACATGTGATCACTGGAACCACAGAACATGTGAGTAAATTGTTCTCAAACCTTTGGAACATTCAGTCAGTTTCAAAATTTCAGATTTCAAGTGTGAATGACAAGTTTTGTGTGTAAAAAGCTTTGTTTGTTTTCTCTGATTTGATGGGTGTGTTAGAGGTGTTACCCAAACACCAGTGACGTGTATTTAAACATTTAAACAAATGTGCTATTCTGCACAGCAAAGAAGAGTGTATTCTGTAGTATTAAACTTGTATTTAAACTAGGGGTGTGCATCTGTCCAATAAATGATAATCCGATATGTAGCTTGATTCATGCGGTACGATACGATTCAGAAACGATTTATTTTAAATTGGACCGATTCGATTCGGTTCGATTCGATTGGGGAGGATTTCGATACGATTCGGTTCAATATAACAGGGAAGGAAATAATGAGTTACTTGTTTAAAATAGATATTTTACATTATGATTCAACATAAGTTAATACTAAAAATGTGTTTTTGCTTGCTGTCAGATAGATTAGTGAAATATTAGAGAACTAGTAAAGTTGTATTTGACATGTGAAGTCAGAAACAGTAAAATACTGTCGCGTTGGGATGTGGTACCGGAGCTCCAATGTTTTAAACAAGTCCCCAAAACCCTCATTCTCCACCACACAGTATGGTCTTAAGTCTTTGACAATGAACCGGGCTACTGAAGCTGTTATTACTTTGGCTCTACCTGAGTTGTGGTCGAGTTTTGGCTGAAGAAGTCCTGTTTTTCTGTGTTTGTCATGCCGTGTCTTTGGGCTAACGGTGCTAGTGTCCTCATCACCACTTTCCTCATGTCGTCTCACCAAATGTTCTCCGTTCTTCATTTAAAGACTGAACTTCTTCTAAACTTTAGATTATAAGCTCGGCGGAGCGTTGTACAGTACATATGTTTGTCTTTCAAACGTGACTGTGACGAGTATCACGACAGTTCATGAGATAGAGAGAGCGAGAGAGAGAGGGGAGGGGGGTGGGGGATGGAGGGAGGGAGGGAGGGCGAGAGAGAGCGCAGCAGAAGCACACGAAACCGATTGACAGCTCTTGAATCGGGCCATCGGCCGGTTCACTTTACAAATAGACCGATTCAGGGGTCCATGTACCGATGCACTCAGATCGTTTAAGTCAAAACCGGTTTTCCTATTCAGATCAGTTATTTTTTACACCCCTAATTTAAACCCATTTCTTGGTCCTCTAAAAGAACAAACTGACCTTCACAGGTGCCAGTAACATTTTAATGCTTAACAAAACAGTTCAATTTGATTAAATAAGAGTGCAACATTTTCTCATGCCTAAATCAGACCACTGCCATGGTCTCATTCACACGTGCCCCGCTGTGGTGAAGACGCTGGCCTCAACACTTTAACTGGTTTTAAACTGGGGCAGTCGTGAGCTTGTGATCAAGGAGCTTGTTACCAGAAGGTTGCTGGTTTGACAGTACACGACTGAAATGCCTTTAAGTAAGCACCTAACCCTAACTGCTCCTTGGACACCATGGATAGGGCTGCCCACCGGGGGTTTAATGTAGATTTTAGATTCTTCAAATTATTATTTTACAATGCCATCAATGCCTAGCATTTCATAATAGAAGAGACAATGTCATATTAATGGCTGTTATACAACAGATATGAGAAATACTCTTTTCTGATTGGCTGGCAGGTGTCATTCATTCAGTATAACAGGACACCTACGATGTAGATCTATGTTAATGGAAACTTTGAATGGTCGATTGAAAGCCAATAACAAACATGGATGTTTTTGTGATTTTTAGATACTCTTCATGTTTTCTTTATGTACTTAAATATAGTCAAAGGCCTAAATGTGTGGCAGCCAGAGTATAAGTGGCATAACAGTCTTTATACCGTATAAATACAACAGTTTTATACCAAATAAATTATCGTTTGCCACCACCTCATGCATTCATTTTGCATAATGGGACATTTTTATTAATTGGAGACTGTTATACATCCTCCTTGATCTACTAACTTCACAATTTAAAGATGTTCACAAATAACATTTTTATACTTTTAAAGCAAATATATATTTGATCAATGATTAGACATTATTCAAATGAAATCAGAAATGCTTTTATTTCTCTCTTTTGCTCTATTTCCTCTAGAGACATTACAAAAACAGGTGAAACACTTTCTGCCCAGCAGTTTTAAACCAAACTCGGCCTTATGCCAAGGTCTATTACAGCAGGGCTGAGCCTTTGATCCTTATGCCTCTGGTCTATGTCTCTCCCTCACATCTCTCTCTCTCTCTCTCTCTCTCTCTCTCTCTCTCTCCCTCTCCCTCTCCCTCTCTCTCTGCTGTGCTATGCAGTCTCCAGCAGACAGAACCCAGAGGATCCATGCAGGAGACGAGGTGGTCCAGGTCAACAGACAGACAGTGGTGAGTGCCAGCAGCCAGTCAGAGCCTCTAATCGCGTTCAAGAGAAAAAGTTTGTGAAGAGGGTCTGTATGGATGGAGGAAATAAGATAATGGTTTGTTATGTGAAAGTCCTAAAGGGTTAATAAGCCAATGAAGTCATCATGCTGTAGTTTGTGCTAATAGCTCTGTGCTGCATGCAGGTGAGCATTTTCTGTAACACTAAAGTCTAGTGAAGAGGTAGTTAGCTGTTGCTAATGCTAACGCTGTTCATTGTGAGTTCTGTGTTGCAGTTACTCTGACTATGATGAAAATTGAAAAGCAGAAACGTGTCTTCCCCTGACAAAGATCATAGAACATCCCACTTCTGACACCAATGTAGCAGTGGTTAGAAGAAGAATCAGTGGAGGACATGTTTCTGCTTTTCTATTTTCTTTTTAACTGAAATAACTGCAGTATAACACTCACAATGAACAGCCTTAGCATCAGCAACAGCACAACAACTACTCCTTCACTAGACTGCAGTGTTACAGAAAATGCTCACCAGCACCACTTTATTGTATGATAATACACAATTATTTGCAAAAATAACACTAAAATTGCTGAAAAAAATACAAACTATTAAGAAAAAAACCTTTCTGTTGTGTTAGGTGGGCTGGCAGCTGAAGAACCTTGTTGCCAAGCTGAAGGAAGATCCTCAGAGTGTTGTTCTTATTTTGAAGAAGAGACCTTCGGGAACCTGCAGCTTCACCCCTGCTCCACTAAAGAACATGCGCTGGAAGCCTCTTGTTGGACAGGTAAACACTGCCAACAACACCTCTCAAGCCAAAGTAGCACTCAGTATATAGGTTCCCAGGTCTGGTAATGCAGTTAGTGAAGACAATAATAACTCAAAGACCAGCAGCCAGATGTATCTGCTGAGTGTAGCTTTGATCGCAAGTTGGGGTGTAAAGCCCATCTTAAACCTTATGCCGTAATATACAGAGTATACCATAATACACAGTAGAAATTACCAGAATCAGCAAAAATCTGCATAAATGTGTATTATTCACCACAAAACACAGCAGAAATTTATTAAAACACAACATAACACACACACACACCATAGAACACAACACACCTCGGCAAAATGCTGGTAGGGGCTTGAATGTAACTGTTGCACCATTTAAGGTGGAGCGGGAAATTTAAATAAGCTCACTTTTGTAGAAACAACCACAAAACACAGCAAAAAGCACTAAAAACAGCAGAAGTCCAGATAAATATTTACATTTCTCTTATTTGCATAGCTAAAGACAGTTGGTTTTCACCCATATTTAGAGAAAGTTTGTTTTTACACTCCTGAGTTGTAACGTCCCTGTTTGAAAATACAAACCACACATACAGGTTCTGTACAAAACATCCTGTACTTAGCTTTTCTTCCTTAAACAAAGTAAAACCAAACTGAAAGTGAGCACAGATGTCCACATCATCATAGTTATCTAAAGTATGTATACTGTCTCCTAACACGCAGTGGATGAAGTTATTTCAGTCATTCTGAATGTGTCATATTTCTGCTTGGTTTATGTTGGCTTGTTGATAGCAGTTGAATGAATGAATGAATGAATGTTACACTTATATAGCGCCTTTCTAGATACCCAAGGACGCTTTACAATCAACACACTCCATTTACACACACTCAACCACACACACCGGCAGTTGGTCCTGCTTAGGTCAGTGTACATATTTAGTAGCTACTGTACTTGCCTCTACTTACAAACTAGTTTGTGTGGGGCAACTCATTTTATTTAGTGATGCATAAACCTGAGCTTACTAAACATGCTATAACTAGCCTACATTTAAACACATCCACAGCTGGTGCAACCAGCCTCTCTGCTCAGGATGTCGTAAAAATGTGTCAGTCACAGGAAACCCAGGGCTAAAATAGTATAGTGTGTACTTGGCAATATGTAACAAGACTGTAATCTAATTTACAGTGTCTATAATTTAATTATACAAATGACTTGTGCAGTGACTTTATTGTACTGTTTGAACTCCTCTACACCACGGCATTGTTTCAGTTTGGCAAGAAAAGACACGTCGTCCCCTGCCACCCAGATTGTGTGTTAGGTGGTGGGTTTCTGAGAACAATGACACTCTTCACACACAATATCACTCCCACATTTGCCCAGTCTTGCACACACACACACACACACACACACACACACACAGATATTGACGTCACATATCTACGTTAGGCTAATAATATCCAGACACTGAAAGTCTGCGTCTATACTTCAGTGATTTCAGGATGTGTGTTTAAACCTGATTAAGTTTCTGCTCTAAATGTCAGAAGCCCATTGGTTTCATGAAAACTGCCTAAGCTACCACTACACTAGATTCCCTGCCCACACCTCCTCTTAAAAGGTCAAACTCTGGACTGCAGTGTATTTAAGCCATTAAGAAGGTGAACTGTGGTTAATATTAGGCCTTTTAATGTGCTTGTTTGTGCTAGCATATCTTCTATTATTTATTTGTATTTCATTTAGATTATAAAACTTATCTACTGTTTCTCATCTCCTTATGTGAAAGAATGTGAGGTCTTGCCACTAAAATAAAAAGTGCTATAATAGTCCTTTACATACCAGCATTAAACCATATATCTATACATTTATCCATCCTGTAGACACACAGCCATTCATCCGTACATAAAACATCCATACAACTCTTTCCATCCATATGTACTGTACATCTACCCATACATATATCCATCTATATACCCATCTGTATACATACATATATACAGCTATTCATGCATATATTCATTCCATACACACATCTATCCATACATTTATACATTTATCCATCCGTCTGTATATACACCGCTCAAAAAAATAAACACTAAAATAACACATCCTAGATCTCAATGAATAAAATATTCCAGTTCAAAATCTTTATTTAGGCGGCACGGTGGCTTAGTGGTTAGCACGTTCGCCTCTCAGCACTGAGGTCTTGGGTTCAAGTCCACATCTGAGCGGAGTTTCCATGTTCTCCCCTTGTCTGCATGGGTTTCCTCTGGGGACTCCGGTTTCCTCCCACAGTCCAAAAACATGGAGGTCAGATGAATTGGGTACTCTAAAAAAATGTCCATGTGTGTATGTATGTGTATTATGTATGTGTGTGCGTGTGTGTGTTCACCCAGTAATGGATTGGCGCCATGTCCTGGGCTTTGTTGAATAGTGTAATGCCCTGCCCTGCGCCCGATGAGGGGGTAGGGGACTAACCGCAACCCTGATAAGGATTAAGCGGGTGTGATAATGAATGAATCTTTATTTATTACATAGTGGAATGCATTGAGAACAAAATAACATAAAAATGATCAATGTAAATCAAAATTATTACCCCTTGGAGGTCTGGATTTGGAATCATACTCAAAATCTCATACCACCCTCATGGAGTCTGTTTCTGACAGTTTGAGCAGAAACATGGATATTAGTGGCCTGCTGGAGGTCATTTTGCAGGGCTCTGGCTCTGCTCCTCCTGTTCCTCCTTGCACAAAGGAGGAAGTAGAGGTCCTGCTGCTGGGTTGTTACCCTCCTACGGCCCCCTCCATGTCTCCTGGTGTACTGGCCTGTCTCCTGGTATCTGCTTCATGCTCTGGACACTGTGCTGACAGACGCAGCAAACCTTCTTGCCACAGCTCGCATTGATGTGCCATCCTGGATGAGCTGCACTACCTGAGCAACTTCTGTGAGTTGTAGACATCACCTCATGCTACCTCTATGGTGAGAGAACTGACAAAATGCAAAAGTGACCAAAACATCAGCCAGAAAGGATGAGAACAGAGAAAAGGTCTATGGTCACCACCTGCAGAACCACTCCTGTATAGGGGTTGTGTTGCTAATTGCCTCTCATTTCTACCTGTTGTCTGTTCCATTTACACAACAGCAGGTAAAACTGATTCACAGTCAGTGTTGCTTCCTAACTGGACATTTTGGTTTCACAGAAGTGTGGTTGACTTGAAGTTACATTGTGTTGTTTAAGTGTTCCCTTTATTTTTTTGAGCAGTGTATATCTATTCATATGTATATTCATTCACCTATACATACATTCACTGTACATCTGTTTATTCATCCATTCATAACCATCAGAAACATAACAACTCTCGCCAGGTCTCATTACCTTGGGCCGGGTCTTGGTTATAGCCTTGGTAGACTGGCTCAGGTCCAGGAGAATTTAGTCTCTATTTAGTTGCAATTTAGTACAAAGTGCCTGATTGTGTGACTTTGATCAGAGGTCTGTGAATGTAGCCTTCAAGGTTTAAATGCCATTTTACATACAGTACTTATGTTCTTGGCCAGGAGTCTAACATATTGTTTATTAACAGTTATCTCAGTTGTGACCTTGGCAAACATTGTAAATAAGCCCTCTAATCACTCACTAAATACTTTTCTGTTTCCTGACCAATTCCCAATCATCCCAGAGGAGTTTCTCTGGACGTTTTATTGGTATGATCCAGTTCATGTACAGAGTTTTGATTAGGGATGAGCGAGTACACCACTACCTGTATCTGTTCAACCATCTAAATTATCTGTATCCGTATCTGTACTTGGAGTGGGTGGGGCATAAACTGGAATTGGGCATGGTTTAACCTGAAGTGGGAGGGGCTTATATTAGTACATTATTTTAAGTCTGAAATTGATATGGATTGATCAGAAGTTGCTGTATGTATTGTTTATTTCAAAATTGAGATTCAAATTCATGTTTTTGATCACAAAATAAAAAAAAACAAAAAACAAAAACGAACAGAGTGGAGGCAGTGACCGATGCCACACAAGCCGTTTTTAACTCTGTCTTGTCAAAGGCACTGCATACGTTACGAAACTAGTTCAGCATGTAACTTTAAATATCATACAAGCCGAAACAGAGGCGAGCTGAAGAAAACCTAAGGAGTACTAAACAGAGCAGTGAGCTAGAGTGAAGCCAAGCACAGAGATCAGTCTGTCACTCTCTGTGTGTGTGACACTGTCTCTGTGTGTGTGCACTAGAGTGGCTGCTGAGACGTGTCTGTGTAGGGAGGGGCAGGCGCTCTGTGTGACTGACCAATCACAGATTGTGAAGACAGTCAGTTACCCAATGAGGATTTTCCTTCAGCACGAGCACGGATATTGACAAGTTTTACTTGTTTAATGCTCATACTCATCAAAAATGCTTTATTCGTACCGGATACTCATCTGAAACGAGTATCCGGCTCAACCTTAGTCTTTAACATTCTGATTATCAGATTAAAGGTTCATGAATATGTTTTAAATTTATTGTAAGGTATAGTGTAATCACAGTAGGTATCAGTATAATTGTGGTATTTTGTCCGTAGTGTGAAGTTCTGTGAATCAACAACCAAATCTGTGTTGCATTTGCTCTTTTAGAGCGGCCCACATGTTCCTTCTGTCCAGTCATCACAGTCACCAGTGGACAGCTCTGTTAAGAAAGAGAAGCCGGCCATCTTGGATCTGTATATTCCCCCTCCCCCAGCTGTGCCTTATGCCCCACGGTGAGTAACCCCCTCCTTCCCCACTTTTACTTCTCCTGCAGGTGGACCTTTGTGAGAAATGAGACTAGTCTCCCTGCCTTGCTTTCTCATATTACTGAACAATTTAACTCACTGACCACTTTATTAGGTGTTAGGTGTATCAGTGTTAGTGTGTGTGTGCGTGTGTGTGTGGCGTCAGCACAAGTGCATCAGACTGAGCAAGGAACACCACCAATAAGATCCAGAAAAGATGAGCTTTATGATCAGAAACTGCAGAAATTGATGAAGGACTAGATGATGGCTAACACAAACTGTACATCATCAGATGATCCCAGTGTCTAACTGTACCCAAGGAAGGTGGACAAAGAGGACAGTGGGTGGAGCTAAAAGAGAGGTATTTCTGATAGAGTGGCCAATGAATGGAACTACAATAGAGGTGTTTCTGATAAACTGGAAAGTGGGTGAGGCTAAAAGAGTAGTTTCTGATAAAATGGCCAGTGAGTGGAACCAGAAGGGAGGGATTTCTATAAAGTGGAAAATGGGTGGAGCTACAAGAGAAGGGGTTTTGCTAAAGTGATAACTTCTGAAGATACAAAAGAGGGGTTCTTATAAAGTGGACATTGGGTGGAGCTACAAGGGCAGAGTTCCTGATAAAGTGGTCAGTGGGTGGAGCTACAAGATAGGGGTTTCTGGTAAAGTGGACAGTTGGAACTAGAAGGGATGCGTTCTGATAAAGCGAACAATGGGTGGAGCTAGAAAGGAGGGGTTTCTGAGAAAATGGGCAGCGATTGGAGCTAAAAGGGATTGGGTTCTGTTAAAGTGGACAGTAGCTGGAGCTACAAGAGACGGAGTTCTGATATTTTGGCCAGTCTATGAAGCTAGAAGGAAGGGGGTTCTGATAAAGTGGCCAAGGAGGATGAGATTATATCTAGACTCTGTTCTTGCTTTAGTTTTGCAACAATAACAATCAGTTCTCAATCTGTTTTTCTTTCTCTTTCTAGAGATGTGAAGCCTAGTGTATGTTCTGATGTGAAGATGAGGCATAAAGGTCCAGAGTCACCCAACTCCTCTCTGGACCGGGCAGGCAGGCGACGCTCTAATCTCTTCACCAGCAAACCAGCCAATACCTTTTCCCCACCAGAGGTCATCGTCCCACAGGCCAGACTCCGCCAGCGGACACCCTCCAGAGGTCAGGACCCCAAATGATCATTTAAAGTGACAGTTTGGTGAAAATTCTAATATACACAGTTTAGCCATTTATTCAAGTCAATCAGCCCGGTTCTATTTGGTGTCTGAAAGTTCTTCTTTACGTTTGAACTGGAGCTACAAGGCTAATATAGCTAACAAACAATGGAAGCTCATATACACCAATCAGCATTGTCTTAGCTGCATGCCTAAATCAACACACACTTGTCTTCATACTTTGTCGAGTTGTTAAGCCATCTCGTACAGATATGTTTATGTGGCTTCTGACACTGTATTACAGTTTATTCACCCCAATCAAATTGTTATGTTGATAACATATTTTTTTCCCAGTTCAAGTTTCTACAGAACTTTTCTAGACACTCAAAGCTCTTTGACATGTAGGACAGACATTAGAGAGTCACCTCAATCACCTCCAATGGTCAGCAACAACCCGGATGATGTGACAGAAACAGAACTCTCAACCCACATTAGCTATTAGACAGAGAGGTGAGGAGAGATGAGCAGATTAGCAGCAAATGTATTTTGTAATATAATAACACATGTTTACAATTTTCAGCTGAACCTTTTAGATTCTTGTTCCAAGAATTAAATTATATAAGCTGCACAGCACTGAAGGGACATTATGTAGGTAGATTTGTACCACAAGAGGGCGCCATTCAGCAGAAAACAAATAGAGTGCTCAGTTGTATTTGTTTGGGACATCGGTAAAGGATTAAAACTAAAAATGAGATTTTAGTCCACTAACCCAATTTCCAGAAAAGTTGGGACACTTTGTGATAAAAACTGAAATCTGTTGTTTGTCCATTCAAGGAGACAAACTTGATTTGTTAAATATAAAGCTCGTTAAAAAAAAAGTAATGAAGCTCTGAACTGGAGGAATAGATGTCCACTATTAAGATTAAGAGATTAATGTGCATTGAATGTTTGTGTTTGTGCAGGAAAGCCGCGGCCCGTGTCGATGCCGGTGGATGCCTGTCTGGGCCTGTCGCACTCACCCTGCCCACCCTGGGCGCTTGGAAATAAAGGTAACAGCAACACCTGCTCATGTTTTCACCTGAGCCAATGCAAGCATGGCTAATCTCCTGCCATCAGTCTGAGCTCTTACAAAAGCCCTTTTTACACATGCTCTGAATTCCTGCACTGTGTTTATATGTGACTAATTACAGTAGGGGTCACTCTCCGTAAATGTTAGGCCATATATGTTGCTTTATGAGGCATTCCTTCATAAAAGTGTCCTCACATGCCAAAGCATGTGGAACAATCAGCCGTAATAATGTATTTTACTACCTCAGTCCACCGCTCACTTGTAGCCCCATTCTAGTGTACAGCTAGACTGCTACTAAATATAATACAAGACTTAGATCCAAGTAATTTGATTGGACCAGAGCAGAACCATTCTGGGACTTTTATACTCTTAACAGTCTACTGTATTGTTTTGGACTTTCCATCTTCATGCCCAAATCTTTAGGGTCAAATGCATGAAATAAATGCTAAACATTGAGCCATTCACATGATCAGAAACTGTGTTTTATGGTTTGTAGTATAATAACACATGTTTACAATTTACTGCTAAACACTAAAAATGTAGGTGCTTTTAGATTTTATTCCCAGAAAATATTTTTTAGGCTGCACAACACTGAAGGGACTTTATGGTAGTTTTAAGTTATTCTCGCTACTCAGATGTCATAAGAATATCTTGTTTCTTTTGTAGCTTCTTATTCATCACTGTCATATTCAAATTCCTCTGTTCCACCCTTTTTTATTAGAATACTCTTTCTCCCTCTCAGGTGAAGATGTCTTGCGTAGGTATCTCAGTAATGAACGAATCCCCACCATCGCCGAGGATTCTCCATGTTTCCCCGTCCCCTACAGACCACCAGGCGTCCGACTGGTGAGGGGGGTTGACCACATCCGGGGCAGTCAGTGCTTCATCAACGCAGACCTGCACAACAGCGCCACCATCCCGTACCAGGACGTCGTGGCCAAGAAAAACCCTACAACAAAAAACTCTAAAAGGCCTCCATCAGAGTCCTCCATATTCAGCAGCTGGCTTGCTAAACTCAAACTCTTCTCACACTGATCTGTGCTGTGTGTCTGCGCTGTAAAAACGGACATCTTGGCAAGTGAAAACAGCTCAGGGGAGCAGTTTTAATAAACATGCTAATTTCCAGCAGCAAACAGTTAGCATGTCATTTCTTTACTGCTAATTGTTCTGAATTGGCTTTCATTAAATGACCAAGTAGTTATCAAACCTCTTGATCTGGTGTCACATTATGACTCTCATCCATTCAACAATACGAACTGACTGAGACCTGATCTTAGATCAGCAATCCTACTTGGATGGTGTTTGACTAAGATGCATTAGCATTAGCATTTAGACTCTATTAAGGAATAAATACATCTTAAATTCCTCATGGTGGGTTTTTTTCCATTAAACATCCTTTTGTGAAATGTTCTTTGCACTGAAGCATAATTTCATTTGTTTTAGGAAATTATGCCTAAAGGAAATGTTGACATGCTGCATTGAATGGGATTTTGGCTATAATGGGTGGGGTCAGGGGTGGTCCTAGCCTGTTTGGTGCCTTGGGGCGAACAACCCCTCCAGCACACCCCAACACCCCTGTGAAATCTGTGGGTTTTGGGCTGTATTAGGTGGGGTGTTGCTAATATTGGGTGAGGTTTTGGCTATACCAGGCAGGGTTGGGTACAAGCTATTTTGACCAGGATTTTGTTGAAATGGGTGGGTTTTTGGTTGTAATAGGCAGGGTTTTTTACTATTTTGGGCAAGGTTTCATTGAAATGGGTATTTAGGGGTGTTCGTTGTACTGGATGGGGTTTGGGCTATAGTGGGCAGGGTTTCAGTTGTATTAGGTGGGTTTGGGCCGTACTGGGGAAGAGTTTTGTTTGAAATGGCAGAATTTTGGCTGCATTGGACAGTTTCAGTTGTATTGGGTGGGCTGTACTAAGTTGGGTTTTGGTTGTACTGGCAGAATTTTGGCTGTACTGGGCTAAAATCCATCTCACATCACCTCCTGAATTGGTTTGCATGAATCTGTTTTAAATATGTTGTGTTTACAACTCTGTATTCAGATATAATCCTGTCACAACTTGAAATGAGCAGGTGTGATCAGCATGCATCCTAGTTGTGAACATGGCCAGAGATATACACATTTATGCTTTTACTTGCTAAGATATCTGTTTTTGCTGTGCGTGCATGCTGCTACCTTACGTGCCTTCATGCCACCATCACACACAGCAGCATCTATACTCAGTATTGTTATTTAATAATAATTTAATGTTCAATGAAAGCTTTGAAAGACTTTTGCTGTAATTACTGGTGCCACTTAAACTGTTATATATTGTTATATTTGAACAAAGTCAAGACTTCTGAAATGCAAACAATTCTTTGCAAAATGTTTATATGCACACCTGTTGCTGGACTTTAGTGAAAAAGATATAATCATGTAAGCAGCAGTTTGACTGTCGTGGCTTTTTTTCCTACTGGGTAATACAGAAGGGTGCCGACACTAAACCAAACCCAGAACTATCCCCACCCTGCTTGAGTAGTGTGACTAAAGTTATGGTTGACCTAAGCTTAGCCTGATTGAGATATTCATTCAAGTATAATATTAGTCTGACTGGGAAGGGAAGTAACAGCCTGATATTAAACATTTTGTAAGATATAGACTTCATTAGATACTTAAAGGTGGCCTAGAATGGTATCTCCTCTCTGTGTGTTTGTCCTCAGTTCTCTTTTAGTTTCTGTTCACTTACTTCCTCTCTCAGACACTTCTCTTCCATACCATGCACTTCTTCTTCTTTTGTTTGTCTTCAGCTGTCCTCCTGTTTCAGAAACAGTTTCATTTTTCACCTTTTCAGCACCTGCACAGTATTATCATAAAAATATGTAAAAATAAATAATATATAAGAATAAATAAAGGCAAACTAAAAATTATCCCAGAGGTGCAAATACAGCTCCATGTGAACACTGGATCACGTGTTTTTTAACAAGTAAAATTACCTGCCAATGCAATAAGATCATTTCACTTATTAAAGTTACTTAAAAGAGGTAAATAAGAAATAAACTGAATAGTCTTAACATGCATTTAAGATGTTTAGAAATACAAACCGGATTCCAAAAAAGTTGGGACACTAAACAAATTGTGAATAAAAATTGAATGCAGTGATGTGGAGATGGCAAATGTCAATATTTTATTTATAATAGAACATAGATGACAGATCAAAAGTTTAATCTGAGTAAAAAATCTGAGAAAAAACATTTTAAAGTAGAAATATGTTGATTCAAAATTTCACAGTGTCAACAAATCCCAAAAAAGTTGGGACAAGTAACAATAAGTGGCTGGAAAAAG
>BRDA01010219.1:0-25419 GCA_036984385.1 Crenuchus spilurus
ATATATATATATATCTTGCAGATACTATAAATGCTATAATATGACCTAGTTTCTAAGGTGGTCTGCATTACCTTTAGTCAGTTTATAAATAACACCACTGTAGCAGTGTATCATAAGCATAGACCTTCAGTTTGTCCTGCAAGAAGTGGACTTAAAAGGCATCCATTTTTAAGAAGTTTAACATTATAATCTTTAATCTTTTACTAAAGAAACTGACAAATGATTTCAAACAAAAGGAGTTTGGTCACAAGCAGGAAGCTGTTCATTTCCTGACTGAACAGGTGCACAAGAAAATGTAGTTTTCTCCGATTATTGTACTTACTTCACACAGCCAACTTGGTGATCCTTCAATAAAAATGCTAAGTCTCATTCACCAACCATTCTTAAGAAGATGTTTCTTCTTAAAACCCAGTTACACAGTTTTCACAAAGATTCTGACATTCATCAATACATTCCTGTTTGTTCTTAGATAAGAACAGAATCTACGGTACTCAAGAGCACACTTACACACCTTTGACATGTTTGTGCAATATTATACGATTTAAACTACAATGATATTTTTGTAATTAAGTCTTAGATATCGTTGAATGAGTCTCACTGACACTTGGGGACAATACCACCTTTACAGGGCTAATCATAACCTGTGATAAAAAGACATGAGAAGATTAAATCATGTACTCACCTCTTCTACTGTCCAGAATGAAGCCTGGGCTTGTTTGTACATTTTCCAGATGTCTGGGTACTGAATGGGAAAAATGACAAAGCGCCTTTTGTTTTCTCTGAGCAGTGGCTCATCATCAGTATTTTGTGGATCCACGTCTTTGTAGCCATTCTGACAAAGAAAACAAAGAAAGGTCAATTTATTCATTTTTACCTTTATCCATTTTACCTCTACTTTCCATTTTTTAAAACTTATTTTTATGTCTAGATTTTACCTCAAATGATTGTTTTAGGTGTATAAAATCATTATATACAGTATATATACAGTATATATCACACACACATGTTTGTTTCTGTGAATTGTGGGGATATTACATAGACTTACTCAAACTTTAAAACCCTAACCTTAACCTCAAAACCTGTCTTCACCTTAAAACTTCATGATTTACATTGCAGGGACCAACCTTGTAGCATGCAAGGAAAAAATGTTCCCACAATCTTAGTATTTAAGGGTTTTTGGTCCCCACAACATGGCATAAACCTGATGCATACACTCAAACACACTTTGGTAATATTAAACTAGTGAGGACATTCTGTTTGCAAGTGTAATATTGAGTAAAAATAAACATAAACATAAACTTAACCTTAGCAACAAAAGTAAATGTTTCTGCTGTTTTAATTTGACCAAAAAAGTGGGGACCAGCAAAATATCCCCACTTTTACAGACCTGACATGTATATCATTATGAGGACTATCAGTCCCCACCAGGGAGAAATACAAGGACACACACACACATCCAAAAACTTAAATATTGTGGAAAAAAGTTCATTTGTGTTCATAATTTAATTTAAGAAAGGTTAACTGTCATATTTTATACTCATTACATGTAAAGTGACATCTGAAGCCTGTGTAAAGAAAGTAAACAGAAGGAAGGCAGCGGTGGAGGGGTCGGTAGGGGCGCTGTAATTCTAACAGCGTAAATATAGTGGCGACGTTATTCTTTTGCCAGCAAAATTAAATGGCCTTGTCTGTGAACAATGTTTATGTAAGTAAACTTGAGTTAAAAGTATCACAACTAACTCTTAAAATAAGAAGAAATCGTTAAAACGTCAACACAGGACAGCTGTATATGCATCTGACGCTTCTGCAGTGTGTAAGTAAAGCACATGTAGCTGAGATATTATTTTAAATAACACAGCTCTTACAGTCACAGAGACACAGTACTGACACAGTTATTATAGCTCTATTACCTACTTACACACGGGTCCAGTCACATATCCCACAGCTCTCTCTTTGTTATGAGAGGCACAACATTAGCAAGAGACTTCAGCAAGAGACTCACGCAGTGGACAGAATTAGCAGAGTCAGTCTAATCTTCTCACCTGATGCGGTTTGTTGTCTGTCTGGACGTTCATCTCAGGTGTGTCCATTAGACGTGTCCTGCTATGTGATGCTTAAGACTGAACTGCTGTCATTTGAAGGAGAATTCATCAGCTACGGCGAACAGATATAAGCAGTGAAGTGCAGAGCGCCCCTTCTGGTCATACAGGAAATTAAAGTGCGTAGCTTATCTGCCTGCGTCCAATCAGAACTGAGTCATGTGATATATGTATATAACGTATTTGCCTTTAAACATAACTGAATAAATTGTATGAAATTGCTCATCAAAAATGAGATATTTTTGTCTTCCAGGAATAAACTGGCCTTCACATTCATTATTTGAACATAATGTAATATTTTTCCAGATAATGTAATGCTTTTCCAAATATAATATAATATAATATAATATAATATAATATAATATAATTTAATATAATATAATATAATATAATAATGCAAGTCCAAAATATTTGTACCTTCACACAAAATAAACAGTTTCATGTGTGAATGTGAAGTGCTCGAGTGATCAAAGATCACAAACAATATGTTATGAATAAAACCAAAGAAGTCATTTTTAAGATTACATGAAAAATGTATCGCGTTAGGTGACTTTGGAAAGATTCAGATTTATGTAGATTATAGCTGTTCATTTAGTAATGTAGGAAGAGAAACAATTGAACTTTGTCTTGTTGTATCTTTGTGTTTGTGATGCTTCAATTTCTGAATGCAGTTTAACCCATGTGCTGTCTTAAGGGTCAAATACCCCCCATCTGTTTGTGAGAAGAGAAAACTGCCTAAATAATATTAAGTTTTGTCAACTTTGATGACCAGAGCTACTTTTTGCACATTTTTGTTTTCTTAGGCTCTTTCTAAAACATGTTTACACATATGCAGTATCTTTATCAATAATAATAATAATAATAATAATAATAATAATAATAATAATAATAATAAATAATTATAATATAATATAATAATAATTAATTATAAATATAAAATTAAAATGTAAGTATATTTATTGCAGGAAATAAATAGGCTGGTCGGACAATTGGCTGGGTTTAACTGGTTACTGACCAGTCAAGCTGTTCTTTCTATTCTGTTTTTAGCCTTTGAACCAAAGCTAAAGCTGCATGAGAAAAACAGTTACAACCGATAGCATACAAATCTTATCAGACATTTAAACTGCTCTCCAGGGTGCAGGGACACATATGTACTCTTCACGTAATTGATTTATTGTCTATACCTCAATGCTCTTATCAGTGCAATTACAAAAACAAAGGCCATAGTACAAATCAGTGGGTCTCATTCCATAGATAAATGAGTCAAGCATAGATTAACAGAAATCAGAAGCACCTCAACACAAACAACTGTTAGTGCACAGACTTCATTTTGGTGGGGGGTGTTAGTTAACCCTTCTGTGGTCTTTGGGTCAAAATGACTTGTGTAACTGCTTATATTTACTAAAAAATGAGGTGTAATTTTAAGTAAATGAGGTCTATTGACCATACATTCCCAAAATAAGTGTAAAATTGGTGGTAATGAGTTGGAGTAAAGTTGACTAACAAGGTGAAACACAGAATTGGGTGATAATTTCATGCTACATGGTTTACAACCAGTGAAACCAGAAAGAGAACAGTGAACTCAGAAATAAGAATAGAAAACTACAAGAACTACTAGAAAACATTGAACTGAAAGAGTTTGAGATTTATTAAATGTTCAATTGAATAATTCATTAATAATATACATTTATCTTATTATTAATAATAATGTAATAGTTATTATTTCTATGTTATTAATAGTAACACACAATTATTAATACTATACTCTGTACTCAAGCCAGTTCTGTCCCCCCAGTTCTGAAGTAAAAATTATGTAATTGTGTCAGTGGCTGGCTGCACATCTGTAATCTCTGTGCCCAGATGTAGTGAACCAGAATCAGTGCTTATTATAACCTTCTCAGTACCCCAAAAAAGGAAACATAATACAATTTACACACAACGTACTGAAATATATGCATGCAATGTCTTTGTCAGGAGGGTATTGCACAAAGCAGATGCATATTGTCCAAGTTAGCCACATAGCTTAAGCCCAACATTGTGGATTGTCCAATAGAAATGTCCTGCTGGTCTTTTCCCATTAGACAGGTTTCACTTTGGGTTTAACCCTTTCATGCATGGTATCCTCTACTTTGAGCAGATATTCCAAACATAACTTTCATCCACATGATTTGAAAACTCCAAACCAACAGAGGGACAGTTTACTGTGTTGCAATATAATCATTGTCTTAACATTTGTTACCCTGAAATATTGCCTCAAAATCCAAAATGGCAGAGTTCATGACCATGTGACTTCTGGAATATCTGTTAAAACCTTTTATTCTGCAAGAAACCTGCAGGTACAAGAATATTTTCTGATTTCTAACTTTCATATGGAACTTAATCAATGTGCATTTTCTATTAGTGAAAGTGTATCTGTCCACTCAAGTACATCAATGGTTATATTTTATTTATGAGGACCCCTTGTGTCAATTGGGTAAAACAGCATTAGGCATTCATTTCTATAATATATTTATTACAAAAAAAATTACAATTTGTACAAATGAATATATGTGACCCTGCCAGGGAAAACCAGGCCAAAGTCACTGGGCAACTTATTGAGGTATCGTGTCAATATGGTGTCACTCACATTAGCGACAAAACTTAGCCACACGGTATTATTGCTGTAAATGAAAGATAACAGTCTCAGATATCTATCAGACCACATATTTTGATCAAAAACAAAACTTAAATTCACAAAAAAGTTGTTTTGAAAAAAACAAATACAAAAAAAAAAGACTTAAAAAAGGGACTAAAAAGACTTTTTAAAAAAAGGGTCGCATATAGTGAATATAGTATATTGTATATCTATATAGTATAAAGTGTGTTTGTATATATGCAGGTGTGTTTATACCTGTGTTTATGTGTTCATGTGTGGCACCAGTGTGCTTGCCTACCTAAAAAACAACATTCCCTATTAACGTTAACGTTTCATGTCCAATACAGTAGACAGATGTGTTTCTTTGCCAAAAATAAAAACAACTTCATGTGTTTTAAGTCTTATTTGGGGGTAAAACATGTTCACCTTGAATCATTCATAGTCACATGGCTAAACAGAGAAATCCTGAAATCCTACAGTTCTGCCCTTTAAAAATGTAAAAGAATGCCTATAATAGTACATAAAGACATTGAGACATCTTATGAGCTTAAATTCATATTATAAGATACAAGAGAATCCTGGTGTAGCTTTAGCTAAATAATTTCACAGTTCTAAAACTTACAACACTGTAATAATAATTTCATTAATTGCTGATAGTTAATCACAATGGCTTGATGCAATTTACCTGGGAGCCAGTATATGTAAACCATACAGAGGATTCTGACCAGCTGCATCTACATTGTTCCTACAATACAAAGTAAAGAAAATTCACTGGGAGAGAGAGTGAACGCTGGCATGTTTGTCGCCGCTGCTCTTTTTAAAGCCTCTTTTAACTTTCTTCATATTGCTACACCTGTCCGTACCCTTAGATCTTCTTCTTCTGTTCATCTCACTATTCCTCCTGTCCGTCTCGCGGCTTTGGAACTCACTTCCAGCTGATCTTTGCAACACAGATTCATTGCAACATTTCAAAATCAAACTTAAAACTTACTAAAGTTGTCTGTGATCTGTGATTGTACCTGCACTGTTTATTTTTCATTTGTATTTAATTTTATTATGTATTTTATTCTGATTGTTAGGATAAACTATGTAAGGTGACCTTGGGTGTTAAGAAAGGCGCCATTAAATAAAATGTGTTATTATATATGGTGTGGAAGCTGCAGTGCCTCTTACTGGAATATTGTGAGGACAGCAGAGAAAATCATTGGGACTCCCCTGCTCTCTATTCAGGACCCTGAATGTCCTGAACCAGGAATATCATCAGTGACCCTTCTCACCCTCATCATGTACTGTTCTCCCTGCTGTCTTCTGGGAAGAATTTCTGTAGCATTCGGTGCAGGACCACTAGGTTCTGCAACAGCTTTGTCCCTCGGCTCATCAGACTGCTGAACTCTGAATGACAATATGTTGCTGTATGAGATACCAAGGCTCTCATACAGGATATTATGCCCTGATATACACTCTCTATATTACCTCTCATTAATATATAAAAATATATACAGTCTATGTTTAATACATCTCTCACTATTTCTCCGCTGCTGTATACATTGTCACATTCTATTTATATTAAAATAGTCTATATTTCCATCATGTGCCGAGTCAGTTTGCAATGAAATTTAATCGTGTACATTTGTATGTGAAATGACAGTTTGCCCATTACTCATGTACATAGTTTAACATTTGATGACACTAATAATAATAAAGAGAAACAATTATTTCAGTCAAAGAAGTGTATTAAGTTAATATTTTTCATTACTTCACAAACACAATATTACAGTCAAAAACAGGCTATGGTCCATTAGTGCCTTAGACAAAAATATTTTACATTACATCGCTATGGGGTATGATTTCATGAACTGGAGGTATAGATCAATCTTTTGGAAAAACCATTTGGAAGGTAAACCACACGTGGAAGATATGATCAAATGTTTCATTGTAGTAAATTACAAAATAAATCTGATCTGGCACATTTATGTCCCAAAACCACGTCCTCACCCCCATCAATGTAAAAACTACGGCTCCTACTTCTGAGAAACTGATGTGGTGTCTTTGTGCAAATACATCCGTTTTCATTTTCATCTCTACGTCAGTTCTGGAGGCAAAATCCATCAGTGTTACATACAATGAAAGACATGATCACATCTATACAACAGCTATTTATGGAGAGAAGCCTGAGAAAAGCTGTCAAGAGACCAACAATATGAATCCTGAAGCATTTCCGGTGACTGTAACTGGTATTCTGAGCACACTGCCTCAGGCACTTGCACATTTTGCTTGAAATAACCTTCCCCAATCTTAATTTGATTGAAAGTCACCTTCTCCAATCTTAATTTTGTTTGAAGTCGATGTCCCCAAGCCCAGTTCTAAAGGGTCCTTTCATATCAAGCATATGTCCTTGGAATTTGTACCAGAAAAGACAAGAGAGCAATCTACAGGTTCAACCCAATGGACTTTCTTACAAAGAGCCTTAATCAGGTCACAAAGTCAATCACAGTACACATAGCCAAGGGACAGCATAAATACATATCAATGTTGGGAAATACTGCCACAGTTCATGTACTGAAGATACAACAAGAATGTTATCCACAGTTCCATAAAACCATGGACAATGATGATGGAGAAGCTTTGATATAACAAATCAATATCAAAATTTTCGCTTTGTCAATCTACACAAAGGGTCATAACACATCTGATTCTATAATCTAAACTCATTAAAATCACGTCTGATTTTAATATAGACAAGTGCATAATGGTGCAACAGACAACTCATTTACAAGACTGTCAGCAGGTAATCAATATAGAATTAAATTAATTGAACACTTATGTAAACGATTTTTGATTAAGAAACCCAATGACTGGATTCCATCTCCACAGTCATCCATTTTGTTGCATATGTTATTACTAAATATGGGGCTCCTGGACTCATTCCTTTGGTGGACAAGGAAAATGAGCATATCAATCAGTAAATAGTGAGAAATAGATAAGGACAATTATTTTGTGATCCCAATGCCACCAGTATTTTTTTTCCTAGTGGCTAAGTATTATTGTCCCACCCAGGGCTGTTGGAATGTTCACTGCGCAGGCCGCTCAAATGCCCAGATTAGGAGTTGGGGAGTTTTTCAGCTACAAGCCATACGGGACTAAGGAAAAGTTCTTCATGGTGTTATCAAGAGAGATTCCAGCCTCCTGCATCTCAAACCTGGATAGATACACAAAAACGTAATGACATTTAATAAACTTTTCAAGTGTTACCCAACTGTTTGGCTTGAGATAAAAAAGAGGGGGGGAAGGGATACAAAAACACAAACAAAAAGGGAACATCTAGTATGTTCCTAATTACCAGTCGCCTGTAGAAATGGTGTAATACACAGGTGGCTTATCCGAGTTACTGATGGCTGCTGAATCCTCTTGAGCACTGGCCCCCATGTTGTTGAAGATCAGCCAATCTCCCACAGTGAGCTCAGGGAGAAGACAGTGCTCCACCACCTGGTCTAAAGCATCACAGGAGGGACCCCACAAGCTGCTGGAGAACATCAGCTCATCTGCTGTGAACATCTGCACACAATGGAAAAACTGCAGAAAATGACCACACTTGGAACAACAACGCAATTTGTATGCGCTGAGAACTGTGACTGAAGTACTTTACCTTGTGAGCAGTAGGGGATGGAATGGTACTTCCCAAGAGCTTACCCACGAAAGATCCATAGACGCCATCATTCAAATAGTACAAAAATTCTGGTTCATCGCTTGGAGTCAGCTCTGTTGAGAGTATAAACAAAAACAAAAGAAATGAAAACAAGTACAGACTAAACTGTATAGTGCTACATAAAAAAATTTAAATATCATGAAACTATTCCTATGTTCATAATTTCATTAAGAAAGGTAAACCATCATATTTTATATTTAATACATCAAAATTTTACATGTATTGAATATAAATATATAACAGGTTACCTTTTTAATTAAATTATGAACATAATACTGTAATGTTCTGATGTAGTACTGTACACTTTACATAAAGGACCCTACAGGACGTTGTTATACTACATGGAAAAAAAAAAAAAAAAATTTTCCCACAATATTCTAATTTATGGAGATGTACTAGAAGAGCACACAGTGGTCATACTGGAGTAAAGTGAGCATGACTGGACTCACCTTTAGAATCACCATGGAGATCACTGGCTACCACTTTCTTTCCAATGACATTTACAGCCAGGGTGAAAGAGGAAGACACATAAAATGTTCCTGGCTCAGCAATGACATGCACTCCAGACATAACAGGGAAATAAGCCTCCAGCAAAGGCCTAATAGCAGCATGTGTCTAATTAGGAGGGTAAAAAAAAGTCATGTTAAGCACACATTTTCCTAAAACTTGAATGATGTTCAATAAAAAAAAACAAAAAAACAATGGAGCACATGCAAGACGTATACATTGTCAGGGTACCTGTTTCAGCTGAAACTCAGAGCCACTGAATCCACCACCAATATTCAGAATCTCCATGTTAAACCCAAACTCCTCCTGTTGAACAAATTTGGGTTTTAGAGATCTTGTATTCCTAAAGCTTCTTAGAGCAGGAAAATTGATCTATGATCAAATTATTTTTTAATTTACTATGACATTACTAACTAGAACAAACCCTAGGTCAGGGGTGCCTAATCTCAATTCAAGCCTAATGCTGGAGAGCTACCACCTTGTATAATTTAGCTCCAACGTTAATTTAACACACCAAATCCAGGTAATAGCATTCAGTAACAGGTGTGTTTAACTCTCCAAGGCCAAGATTAGGGACCCCTGTCCTAAAGCATCACACCTACTGATATAGATATGAAAAATCCAGATTCGTGTTTTTTTATTATTATGTTATTGTGAACATAATTCTACACATATATCATCATCATCTGGCCACTTACCCCCATATCAAACACACAGCGAGCATCAGACAATGCATGGCTATAAACCTGTGGGTCCTTGCATGATGCTGGTACCTGGAACCTGCAAAATTACAATAATAAAGAGGTAAGTCACCACTAATAAACACTCTGTAATCACAGTCCTCAAATCGCAGACATTCTGATAAACATAAACATTTCTTACACTACTCCAACCACATCCACACCCAACTCCTTAGCAGTTTCCAAAAGGTGCCTGCAACTTTTTAGGGAGCAGCCAAATGTCATGCTGGCCTCATCTGCCTGGGCTTCAGTGGATAACTGCAGGAGAAGCCTAGAGTGAGAGATAACAGAACAATAGTCTAAATGGAGATAGTACTGAGAAATTAAATATTAAATGAGAGTTCTACAGACTTTTCTAAATTCCTGCATGTCATTAAGATGCAGACAAAATTATTCTGAGTGTTTAGATCTAGAAAACCTTTCTGTTTCAGAATTGTTCACAGTAGAATATAGTACCACATATCCACAGTGTAAAAGATATCTTACAGGATGTTACTACATTACATTACCTAATGCTTGAGACACTGTTTTTAAAATACAATGTTGGCATAGAAGTATAGCAGAGCATTTTAATAGTGACCAAATTTACCATTACATATAAAAACTCAGTAGACAAAGGGTTTTTGGATATCTTAATAGTAAATAAAACAGCTATACTTGCTTTGTAAACTTTGCAACTACCCTGTTCCAGGGAAAAACTCAAGGCAGTACGTTCCTCTGAATTACTTTGTTTACATATCCACAGCTAAATTGTGAGGCGGAATTCTCTTTTCAGCATACAGATAAGAAACACATTTATAGGGAAGGACACTGACCTGGCATTTGGATGAGCACGGGCAATTTTGCAAAGCTCTGCCTCGTTGTCACACACAAGGTAACTGATACCGTTCTTGGCAGCATGTTTGATGTGTGAGAGCTGCTTGCACACACCAGAAAAGATAATATTCTCTGGAGGTACATCGTGGTTGAGTACCATGGAGATTTCAGTCTGTAAGAATTTTGGGAAAAATGCATCAAATTAATAAACACTGTCAGACTAATAAATACACCAAAAATAAACAGGCATTAAAATAAGCTTTGATATCATGCAAATACAAAGTGAATAAAACAGCAGATCAACTGAATGTTACCTTGTTTGCACAGACAAAACCAACTCCCAGTGCAGCCAGAATCTCAATGACTGCAGGGCTGCTGTTACATTTGAGTGGGTAAAAGGGCCGGATCAGGGGAAGGGTGCTTTGCCAAAGGACGTGCTGCTGCATTAGGGCCCCAAGGTTGGCCACAACAAATGCATTCTTTTCAGCCTGAGGACAAGATTAAGGGCAAAGTTTGATCTATTGGCAACATACATGAAAAGACGTCATACATCACAATTTATTTATTTAAACTGAGCAGCCTTTCATAAAGCATCATATTTACATTAGCCTTCTATTAAACAGATTAATGCATGCTTCCACCACTCACCAGAGCTTGTTCATAAATGTGGTAGTCAATGACATCTTCGAGGGTTGTTCCTCCTTCGAGCAGCTCAACAATGTAGTTTGGTTCATCTGTAAATCCTTTCATCTCAACCGTAGTCCGCAGATCCGACAATCATAAAGAGAGTTTACTGAGCCTTTGGGGTCCTGTAATTATGCAACAAACTGCAACCAGAAAAGTAAACAGTTAATCTTTCACAACACTGCCAAATTATTTGATAAACATGCACATTGTTGTACAATTTAAATGTCGCCAAATTGAACTGTAATTACATATAAGACTACGTTTAACTTTAGAATAAACAACAACTTTTTTACTCTTTGCTTTTCTTCCATTTGTGATACAAAAGAACATAACTTGCAATTAACATTTACAGCAGACGCTCTTATCCAGAGTGACGTACTACAGTGCTTTGTTTCCATTAAGAGAACTATCTCAATTACTGCAGCCACACATTGTTTAATGACTTTCTCAGTTAGTGGTACAAGTTACAAACCTACTTTGTGTCTTTAAAGTTATACCGTGCATGTGTGTGACAATATTATTACTCAGTCACTACTCACATGGACAAGTTGGGAGATGGCGCTCTCCCGCTATCAACTAGGATCCCAAGGCGGCTCGGCGTTGAAGTCGAACTGCTCGCGGTAGAGCGCCTCCCCTAGGCCTTCTGGGTATCTCTTATACACTTGCACAGAAAGAGGGGAGCCCTGTGATAGAAGACAAAACAGTTTTTTTAAAGTCAAGAACAAACAAATTTGATTTTAAAAATATGGGAACTTAGGGGAAATACTACACAGTCCAATCAGATAGGACTACCATAGTTATCAAGATTTTTAACAAACTGTACAAGGTACAAATCCTAAAGGTCTAGTAAGGATAAGGAAAATAAGGCTTTTCATTTATGTGCTTAGGTTGGTTTAGAGTAGCCTCACGTGTTGACAAATCTTACAAGCTGGTGGTTTCCTCTCTTACTGTTGAAAGGGATTTCAAACTTACATTCAAATGTTACATTTACTGAGAAAAAAGTATGCAAAAACTGACATTGAATTAAAAATGACCTTTTTCCAACCTTGAGGCATAAAGGTTATCTGTGTAATTTTCTTTTTCAACAAATCACCAACCAGTGCAAGTTATGAATTTTTGCTTCCTCCTTGAAATGCTGATCTGAACTGCATTCACATGACCAGATCAATTGAGACTACTGAGTTTTACCAAACCGAGTATATGTGATTTGGATGGCAGATGTACTGAATGATATTCACCGTTCAATGAATCATTACAAAGCTTCCAGTTCTGAAACAAACTGACAGCCCTTTTTGAACAGTCAATACCAAGTCATCTTAGTACTAGCCAATAATGGATCTACAGTCTGACAAAGTTACACTAGACATTAAATGTTGTCTAATCTAGGTGTAAAATAAATTATGAGCAACAATTAACTTTTCACAATATTCTATTTTTCTTGATGTGGAAATGTATACATCACCTACGACAATATTCCTGAATTTCAGTTGAGTGATTAATACAGTTTTGTTCTCAATTATAAATGTGGCTTCCAACCATTATGAAAACGAGATAAAAACTATTGTGCCAAACAATTTGTTTATCTGTTGAATTATATTTCATGAATTTCCATTAAAAATAAAACTATTTTCAAAAAGTCAGTGAGAAGTCGCGTTAAATAATCATAATCTCAATACCGAAAAAAATTGTGATTCTCATATTGCCACAATCTATCAGCCCTAACAGTACAAACAACTGTCAACAAGTAGTCACATTTTCCTATTGCAACAAGATTCAAAAGCTATGAAAATGTACAATACTAAAATGTGCAATCAATTCTACATTCACAACTTTCAACACGGGAAGGTTTTACCAATTTAACAATGCATTTTGTTAGCAAATTTAGAGTTCTGCATGGGTGACGTTACAAAATAAGAACTGTTAATTAAACTTTTTACAGAAATGTGAATGTGTAATATGAAATAAAGATTTAATGTTAAAGAAAATGGAGAGTGTTTTTAGTTTATAGCCAGAGAATCGGTTCGGTATAAAGCAATACTACATTGGTATTGTATTATAGTCAAGATTCTGGTTTTGTGACAACCCTAGAAGAGGAAGAGTGTGTATATGTGCACTTAATAATGTAATTATAATCAGATTTCTGCAATTGCTTAGATTAGAGTATGGCAAAGAAATTTTATAAAGACAGTTGGATTTTAGCTCAGTAATCAGATTTCTTAGTGCATATACACTCTTACTCTGAATGAATAATTGTTCCCAGTCTGCACATGGGAAACACAGAGCACTGTCCCAGTAACATAACCCAGAGTTTAAAACAGCACCTACAAGATGGCAACAAAATACTTTTGGAGCAATGCTGAAATGGAAGGAATAATTTTAAGAAAAAACTTGAATTTTCTCGATGACCCTAAAACATGTTTTAGAAAACCCAAACAGAGACATCTAAAAAAGTTCACAGATAAAATTTACATTTTAAAATAGTAAATAAAGTAATCACTCGTTCAAAAAAAACTGGACTGTATTTGCAGATAGATAGACGCATGTCTAAAACTTGAAGGTAGATGCCCAAGTAGGTCCCTCAGAAATCAAAATTGACATAAAGGCATTTGTAACCAACTCATGTTTAAAACACATTAAGTAGGTATACCCAACCAAAGTACTGACAGTTTGCTGCTAGCTCTTAGTGTACCTTCAGAAACTGACCAAACAGAGTTTTAAAATGCAGACTTTTAGGTAAACACTGGCTGTGATTGAAATGCAAGACATGCTGCCTACTCAGGCTGTATTCTGAGGCAGGAAGGTACGAAATCGTGTCCAAAGCCAATGTTTACATAATCTGCATTTTAAAACTGTTTGGTCAGTTTCTGAAGATACACTAAGAGGTAGCTGTAAACTGTCTGTATTTTGGCAATGTATTGATGCCTACTTAATGTGTTTTAAACGTGAGTCGGATACAAATGTCTTTATGTCAATACTGACTTCTAAGGCAACAAGGTATCAAGGCATCTACCTTCAAGATTCAGAGACAGTCATTGGATTTGGCCAACTTCATGCTATCCTCTGAGTAGGCAGCATTTCAGACACAGCCTGAATATTAACTATTCAGGACAATAAAAAACTATATGTCAGAAAAGTGGGTCTTTGTAAAAAAAAAAAAACTGATAAAGTTCATTTACCTATTTCATACTTAATCTAATGTGAGTTTACTGGACAGTTGTAAAGCAGAAATCTGATTACTGTCCGACTCATGCAGCCCAAAAGTTTTTAATTATCTAATAACCCAAGTGAATGTCACATGAATTTCAACAGAAATCTGTTTTTCTGCAGTTATCTGATTATGTGCATTTAAACACGTTAAAACTATGTAAACAGAAATCTGATTTTCTGCTATTAATGGTTTCTTACGTGTTTGTAAACACGTTAAAAATAAATAATATTTCCTACAGTTATCAGATTATTAAGTGCGTATAAACGCGTTAAACAGGTGTAAAAAGAAATCCGATTTTCCAAAATTATCAGATTATGTGTGTGTAATTAAACGCGTTAAACAGATGTAAACAGAAATCTGATTTTCTGCTGTTATCAGATTATTAAGTGCGCATAAACGCGTTAAACAGATGTAAACACAAATCTGATTTTCTACAGTTATCAGATTATTAAGTGTATGTAAACGCACTCAATGACAACAATAATCTAAAATCAAACACACGGGCAAACTAAAGACTCTGCTTGTAAAATGTTTCCTTGCAAAATAAAATGTTGCGCAATCAGTTAACTCGGAACATTTTGTTTAAGTCCTCAGTCACGTGTGTTCAATGGGCTGACGAACGACTTCAGTCACTGATCATCACTACACGTGTAATCTGAAACACAATCTTCTTACAACCTTACAGATCATATTTCTCGATTACAACAGTGAACAATCTAAACTCGCTCACATATTCTTCACCCCTCTCTAAAAACTCAAGATTTATTCAGGGGAACTTACATCTAACGAATGTCACATAAGTACCCGGATTTAACCAATGAATCAACCGAAGAACGTACTCAACGTCAGAGTGTTGTATTTATTCACACTCAACAACCGGGTTGATTTCAGCTTTACAATTAACATTTGTTTACAAGTTAACAGTTCTGTTTTAATGCTGAAATCTATCGTTGTTATTCAGATTTATCTCCGCCCTACATTACGACTACGAGGCTCAACAGTGGCCGCCATGTTGTTATGAGCTGCTCGACTCCTCAAGAAGCACCGCTCAACAGTCCGCAAAAATAACACTGTACTTACGTGAGATAACGGCCTGAAAGATTTGGAAAATCGTCTTCTCTTTTTCGGCGGAATTTTTAAAGAGTGGTGGGGACACTGGTAGAAGAAAGAAATGAGGCTGTATTGGCCATATGCCTGCCTGGGTAACGAGAACTACAAACACTAGAGCTCCCACTACACGACTCGGGTAATGAAGAAATGGCAGCACAGAAGAGGAGATCAGTGAGGTAGAGGCAGGGTTGCCAGGTCCAGCATAAATACCCAATCCGATGTCATTTAGACGTTGAAACTAGTCCAAATGCGATTAAAGGAAACAGGCTATAAATGGTAAAATAACTACCATTACTCTCTTAAATATTCTGTAACAGTTAATTTATTGTAACTTTATTTTACAAAGGTATTAAATGTAAACATATGTATTAAACGTATGTTATTACATTTTATTAATGAGTAAGAAACATCTGGATTACAGGTCTTAAAAAACTTAGTGATCAGCTGACGTATTGTTTGTCATTGGATATTAGTGTTGTATACATTTACATTAATGTGTACAATAATGATAATGTGCTGTTGTTAGAAGAGTAATACAATTAGTTCAGGAATAATTATTTTTGTTTTTTACATTAAAATGTTTCCCGAAACAAAGTGCACACAACTTAAAAATATAACTTTCAGCAGAAAACCACAAAAATGTCCAGTGGAATTAGACTGGTGATATTACTGTTGCAAAAGTAAATAAAAAGAATAAGAATACTAAATTAAATGTAATTTTTTTTACATAATTTTAATAAGTATAATTCTGTTATGTTTTACAGAAACACTATTATACTATTATTACTGTATTTATAATGTTCAAATTAGACCCAAAAACTTCAGCTCGTGAATTTCCACTCGCGACTGCATTTTCAAACAAGCCCTATTTTGCGGTAAAATTGCGAACCTGGCAATCCTGGATAGAGGGCGAGTCTTTGAGTGGGCGGGGCTACATATGAAAACAGCCAATAACGGTACAGATTCGAGAGGCAGAAACGCTAAACTACAGCACCTAATAAGGGGGCAGGGTGAATTTAGTATTTTTGGCGCCCCAATCAAATTTATTTTTGGGACCTCAAATCAAAGACGTTTTATACTAGGGATGGGTGATATCACTAATTTGCGTTCACATACTTTTGACCCTAACACGCATGTAATATTGGATCATTTTCCACAATAAATAAATGACCAAGGCTTTTATTGGATTTGGTTATCTTTGTCTACTCTTAAAATGGTAAAGAAATTGTGAAGAAAATGGTCCTATGTAGAACAAAACACTCAAATGGTTATTTCTATGCAGACAGTGTTGTTCAGATTAATGAGGAAGGTGCTGTAGATGGTTCTATATAGACACATTCTGAAAATGGTTCTATATAGCACTCAAAAATATTCCTCTATTAATGCAAGCGTGACATCATAACTTCAGCAGAACCCTTTTCGGGGCTATTTAGAACCCTTTTCAAAAAGGTTCTGTATAGAACCATTTAAAACACATTCCCCATCAATCTGAAGAACCCTTTACCCATGCAAATAGCACTTTGGCTACAGAACCATTTTCTATACTAAAGAACCCTTGAAGAACCATCTTTTTGAGAGTGTAATGGGTTTTGGAAAATTTCATGTTAGTTAGATGATTCAAAGGTCTCATAACATGATAGCACATTTATTCTCTATATAATAATGTTTATATAAAAAAATTTCAGACATATACTTACTTACATAAATAAATAAAGAGTGGTTTTAAATGGCTTTTGAATGATGATATTTTGTGTCTAATATCTCCAGGCGAAAGCAGACATTTTGTGAGGCATTATTTAATATTGAAAATAGATACATCATTAACAAATTGTTCATGGTTTGTAGAACTTCCTTGCATGGTTTTCTTCATTATGGCCTCCAGTACCAGACTGGTTTGCCAAAGAATTTCTGTTAATTCCCCAAACACATTGCAAAGCTTACTACACAGGCACATGATTGTTTACAGAACAAAACACCCATAGCCTAGTGGAAATCTCACTAAATGGTTTTTTTCTTTGAAGTATGAATAACATTTGTATACTTATGATAAGCAGTACAATCTTAAGAGAATACAAAGATTTCTTTTTTTAGGGTCACTTCTTGCTTATCTGTCACACAGGAAGTCTTAACAGTGTTGTTGTTTATAGATGATGACCAGCACGAGATTTTTTTTTTTTACAATTTGATAAAAAACACTTTGAACAATACAAATCATTCTAGTCACAGGCCTTGTAATATCATAACAAGTATTTTATTTATATCTCATCTTCAGGCAGTAGTCACACTGAAGCAACTTAGGCCTACTGGAAATAGTCCTCATATCACATGGGTTATGGAATTTTGCAAATTATAGACTGACTTTGTTCAGGAGTTTAGCTTTTCACAATTAAAACCACAGAAATTTTGGAAAAGTAATGTGATAGACCTGTCACAGAATGACCTATAAGTAGTACAAGTGGTCTGATAGTACTGCAAGTGTTTCTGGTGGATTCAAGACAAAGTAGTTAATGTTGTTAGGTGCCTTGTTCAAGGGCAATTCAGTCAAGTCCAGTCTGTTCAGGCAACCTTCCATTCACAAAGCTGGTTCCTTAACCATAAGCCCACAGTTGCCCCAAAGGTTTTGGTGTTCACACAACAAATACAACTGTTAAATTAGAATATATTTTTTAATTAACACCTATCTATTAGTGGGAATAACCACCATTAGCTTGGGACCTTCACTACAGCAGCTCTAGAACATCCAGCAAAGTTAGCCGTTTCTGAGATGCTATTGACCTTCGTCTGGTACGTTTTGACACCAGTCACATCACAACCTTTGCTTACTTATATATACATGCAGCAAACCCTGTCATGTGGCATCTGTAACATCCTGAGCCGAGTTCACCCCAAACCAAGGGTGCTCATAACATTCTGACATGACAGTGTGTAATGTGGTCATATGTGTCTCTGAGCATCAAATGTGGTTTGAGTGATTAGATTACATTGTACCCCATTCACACTTTTTTTGTCCCAGGACACATATTAATACAATGTGTGAATGGGGCCTAAAAACATAGTGGTTGAAATAAGGATCACAAAAGTTCATACTGTTAGCAGAGTTAATACAAAGAGCAATTAATGCAAAGGGGCTTCCTTACAAGGCAGGTTTTTTACTGTTGTGGTTGATACAGCAGCACTTAGACCATTCTGGAAAGTGACTTCATTGTATGATTAGAATCAGAATCAGATTTATTGGTCAAGTTTGTTGGTACACAAAAGGAATTTGTTTCCACCCGCAGGCGTTTCTCTAATATTGTATAAAAGTACAGGTAATGTACATATAATTTACAGACAATACACAATATACAGCTAACAATACACATAGTATACATTAGACAGTGTGCCTACATTTACAGTACACACATTATCACAGATTAAGCTAAAACAAAGTAGTTAATGTATGTGGTAGTGCAAACAACAGCAATGTACAAGTGAATGAATAATGGTGTACAGTGGTAGGTTGATTGTAATAACTGTCAGCTGAAAACGTGATTAGCTGTGGTCCTAGCAGATGATACTGGTTTATTATTATCATGATTAACATACATTTTGAAGAAATTAAAACAGGAAATCCCTTGTATTAGACTGTACTTTATCACAACAGCTTGTGATTTGCTAATCACGATTTGCGTCACTTCCTGTGTGGTATCGTTCTGTCTCCACATCGACAGGGGGCGGTGTGAACGAGTTCTATATCAAGCATCAGTCAACAGTGAAGAGGATCACTGGATGTGTTCACTTTAAAGTTAACAGACTCTTCAGGTTGTTTTAGCTTTCTTTTTTCTTTGTGCTGATTTTCATTAAAGCAGACGTGTGAGTCTTGTAAAACTATCAGTGATAAGTGCGTGAATATGGTGAAATATATGTTATAAAGCCTGTTACTGCGTATGAGGCTTTTGCGCAGGATTTGACTGTCCTGAATGCCTCCTGCTCAGGTCAGCTGACTTTGAATGAGAACAGAACTGTGACAGCAGCCTAAAGACAGAAATCTTTTATGTTTATCGGTTAAACTATCTCATAGAAGCGTTTTTCATCGTATTATGGTATACTGAAGTAACGACCTAGTCGGTATGTATATTTACAGTCATATCATTAGTGTAGTCCACGGTCGTGACTCTCATAAACTGCACGTTGAGCAGTTTTTTTTGTTTACAGACTGCTTTAATTTCTTTCTCGTGTCTGTTTATATCTGCACCACGTATTAGGTGTTGTATATTCAATAGTAAAAGTCCAATGGACATGCTGTTGATATTGCATATATTTAATAGTGAATTTAAGTGTACATTACACAATATCTGTAGTAGCTGATGCAGTCAGTCCTTATGATCAGGAAACTCGTGATAGTTATTGGACTAAATGAGGAAACGTGAAACTATACTCTGGTATCATTTTACACATTTATCTCCATCTTCAGCTGGCACATTACTTTAGATTATTTTTAAGTTTCTGTGTAACTGTCTTATTTTTTTCTATACATTTATGCAGTTTTATTTCTTTGATAAACTTAAATTTATTTCATTTTATTTGCATTTTCTTATTACTTTTTATCATCATTTATAAAAAAGTGTTCAAATTAATTTAAACTTTAAAAGTTCAGTTAAACTTTTAAAGTTGTATTTTTTATGTTTAATTAAACATAATTTCTATTAAAATATTGTTTATTATATAGTCATTTTGCTTATTGTTTTAATTGCCTTTAACTTCTGTATACTGGTTGTATTTATTGTATTGTTCCTCTCCTCAGTTACAAGAATAATCACTGTATTTTTTTCCACCATATGTTTCAAATAATATGAATGAAACTGATTTTTATTATTTTGATTATTTTCCTATAAAATACAACTCCTGGGAAATTATCAATCTACTTTCTGTGCCTGAATGAAGCACTTTGTGATTCTACTACATTTGGGAAGCCATGTTTAAAATAGGTTTATTCCACACACACACACTCACACACACACACACACACACACACACACACACACACACACACATGAGGGTGAGTCAAAAATGATCCTCACTTTCTGTTGGCCACACTGTCTTATCAGTGCTTTTTTATATTAGTTTAATCAGTTTTCAGCTCGCTGAAGCCTGAAATTCAGACAAAATACAGAGGACAGCTATCCCTGAGTGTTGTGTTGCTTCATGATGAAGCACATCTGCACACCTCTGCCTATACTGTTGACACGCTCAAAAATAATTGGTTTTGAAGTGTTAAAGCATCCTCTCTATAGTCCTGATCTTTGATCCCATCAGACTGTCACCTGTAGAGGTGAAGATACCGATGCATTTGTGGCTCGAAGCTCAGCCAAAAACATTTTTAATGAGGAAATACAAAATCTTGTTGATAGATGGGCAAAGTGTATTGAAATGCAGGGAGATTATGTAGAAATGTAATATATTTGTTGTTTCCTTTTCCATTGATTAGATTATGCTTAATGTTATAATTTTACTTAATATTTTAGGAGTTTCTTTAGTCTGCTGACCTGTCTGGTGAAGAGAATTGACATTATGGCAGAATTCTGGCTGATCTCAGCTCCTGGAGAGAAGACCTGTCAGCAGACATGGGACAAAATGAACATGGCCACAACCCACACAAACAACTCCCTGTCCACTAACAGCAAATTCAGCATTCCAGAACTGAAGGTGAAGAATCTCCTCATAGCAAAACCTTTTCAAGAGATGTACACCATGAAGCAGGCTTATTTGGTTGAAGTCCTAAATTTTTTATATCCAAGTTAGTAATTACAGCAGCTTGTTAAGTCAATAAAAATCTGACAATCATAACTACAGTAACATTATTTGCATAATTAACTACCCAGAGGAAGGGCTATGCTGTGCTTATGCTTAGATGAGCACTAAAACTGAAAGTATTGCTAGCTGTTTTCTTTGAGCAGCACTTATTGATTAAGTATAGAAAATGATTGTCTATTTTTTTGGGATGTCATGCAGTCTTTCTTTTGTTCCAATAATTAACATGTGAGAATATTAAGAGACCAACTTGTTAGTTTATTTGGTTTTACTGTTTACTGGTATGAGTACAATGAATATTTTTATGTTATTGTACAAACTACTAATAACATTTCTCTCAAATTCCAAAACAAATTGTGTTTATTTGCAGAATTGGTCAAATTGACAAAAAGGTGTAGTGTTTTCCAGCCTTGAATAATGCAAAGAAAACAAGTTCATATTAATGTTTAAACAATACAATGTGTTTACTTGAAAAGACTTCAGAAGTCAGTATTTGGTGGAATAATTTAGAATTGTTCATTCTTTGAAATAAGCAGATGTTATTGTGATTGCAAGGACTTTATCTGATATCTTGTGACCATCCATCTTCCTCATAATCACATTCCAGAGATTTTCAGTGGGGTTCAGGTCTGGAGATTTGGCATTTACAATGGTGGAACTTTATGAATAGTTAATATGTTTGAATATTTGCTATGTTGAAAATTTGACTATGTTGAGCTTGCTTCTTGGTCTACTACTGAAGTCTAAAGTGAGCACACTATGCTTATTGTGTTTTGGTGACTATTGTCTTTCTGAATAGGTGGGAACACTTGATGTCCTTGTTGGTCTGTCAGATGAGCTTGCCAAGCTGGGCTCCTTTGTTGAAAGGTAGATCTTTGTGTACATATCCTGTTATAACTGTAAAAGAATGCATATTTAACCCAGATTGCCATTTAAGTCAAGATTATAAATGTGAGGGTAGGTCAGAGCTGTCCCACAATAGCTAAAAAGTGCATTACATTGTAGAAAATAAATATTTGTTAAATTTGTTGTTAAATTTGAGAAGGATCCGGGTACTGAAATGGCCAGCCTGCAGTCCAGATCTTTCACCTATAGAGAACATTTGGCGCATCATAAAGAGGAAGGTGCGACAAAGAAGGCCCAAGACGATTGAACAGTTAGAGGCCTGTATTAGACTATTTCTAAACTTATTAGACTATTTCTAAACTTATTAGACTATTTCTAAACTTGAGAAACTGGTCTCCTCTGTCCCCAGACGTCTGTTGAGTGTTGTAAGAAGAAGGGGGGATGCCACACAGTGGTAAAAATGGCCTTATCCCAACTTTTTTGGGATTTGTTGACACCATGAAATTTTGAAACAACATATTTTTCCCTTAAAATGATACATTCTCTCAGTTTAAACTTTTGAACTGTGATTTGTGTTCTATTCTGAATAAAATATTAGATGTTGGCACCTCCACATCATTGCATTCAGTTTTTATTCACAATTTTTTTTAGTGTCCCAACTTTTTTGGAATCCGGTTTGTATATACAGTACAGTACATATTGAAATGAAACAACATTCCTCCAGGACCTGGTGCAACACAGAACACAAGTGCGATGAAAAATATATAATAAACATACAATAACTACAAGCCCTAATAAATACAAAAAGACCCATTACAGTATGAAGGACAAATGTGTTGTTGGTCATGGTACTGAGTGATATTTAGCAGTTTGTAGCAGCAGTTTTATGATATTTTAGCAGCATTTTTTAGTAAAATGTGCAATATTGCAAAGATTATGTAGTTCAAACACAGTGCTGTGCAAATGTGCAGTGATATTTAGTCGTGAGAGTAAGACTGTGTGCGTTAAGGAGTCTGACAGCTTGAGGGATGAAACTTTTGGACAGTCTAGCAGTGAGGGTTCGAATGCAATCTAGAGTATTATCTGGTATTATCTACCAGAAGGCAGCAGGGTGAACATACCATCTGATGGATGCGATGGGTGCTCTACATTGCTGAGAGATTTCCGGATGCACTGCCTGTTGTAAATGTCCATGAAAGATGGGAGAGAGACTCCAGTGATCTTGTCAGCCATCCTCGCTATATGCTATCCATCACTAGATAGAGTACAATTTCCAAATCAGACACTAATAGTGGATAAATGTGGATAATATGTGTTTTAACATGTTAAAGAGATATCTCTTCTAAGTTGTTTATGTGGAATCCCCTCAGTGTGGTGAAGAAGCTAGCCCAGTACATGTCTGATGTTTTGGAAGACAGCAGAGATAAAGTCCTGGAGAATCTTTTGGCCAATGGAGGTAAGTGCTACAGCAAAAACAAAAAAAAGTGAATATGATGAAAGTGTTCATAATTAAATTCAAGATGGTAAACTGTCATATATTTTATATTCATTACATGTAAAGTGACAATTTTCAAGTCTTTGTTTTAATCTTGATCAGTATGGCTTATAGCTCATGAAAAATGAAGTATTGATTATTAGAATACTTCATTTCAACTTTGAGTATTCAAAGACAGTATCAACATTAAAACAAAAATGGCTTCAAATATGTCACTTTTGTAATGAATATGAAGATATTATGTAAATGTAACACATTTAAAATACTTTCTAAATTACATTTTCATGATATTCTAATATTTTGCAGATGCTCTGTTACTCTCACATATGATAGAGATGACATCCTGATTCTCAATATAAGCATCACTACAAAACCTAGTTTGTCTCTACATACAGTAATTGTGTACAAAATCTGTACAAACAAATCCTTGTTTTAATACTTATTTTCCTGCAGTTGATTTAATCACCTATATCACAAGGTTCCAGTGGGACATGGCCAAGTATCCAATCAAACAGTCACTTAAGAATATCTCAGAAATCATCTCAAAGGTAAGAGTCATAGAAGAATGTGCATCAGAAGTTAAAAACAAAAATGCTTTTGAGTGTGTACACGGTTTTATAGAAATGTAGTCAAAAGTTCTGCATTTATTTATCTGTTATGGTTTGCATATATTATTTCAGTCTTTTTAATCCCTCTGACAGCAAGTTTCTCAGATAGACAATGATTTGAAAGCCAGGGCTTCAGCCTACAACAGCATAAAGGGAAACCTGCAGAATCTGGAGAGAAAGAATGCGTAAGTAGAAGCTTTTAATAGAAGTCATTTAAAAATCTTTGACCGTCAGTACTAAACATATCTGATTTGATCCTTGATCACTCAGAGTTGTTGTTTTTGTCCACTAGGGGGAGTCTTTTGACAAGGAGTTTGGCTGACATTGTAAAGAGAGAGGATTTTGTGCTCGACTCAGAATACCTTATCACTATGCTTGTAGTTGTACCTAAGTAAGTTTGCTTTTCTCTGTTGTATTGTATTATATTGTTTTGTTCATTCAGAGTTTGAATGCTGATGTGAAAAAGTGAACAAGTTAATTTGTGTTCATAATTTAATTCAAAAAGGTTAAATCTCCCATTTTATATTCATTACATGTAAAGTGTCTTTTATGTCAGTCATAAAAAATCAGAAATCCAGAATTTCAAATTATTAGAATTTTATTTTGAGTTAAAATTCAGTAAAATACTATAAAAAAAAACAAAAATGGGATTGGAATATGTCACTTTACATGTAGTTAATATTACATTACATTACATTGCATTTAGTGGACGCTTTTATCCAAAGCGACTTACAATAGTGGGAAAGTACAGATGCAAAAAATACTAGAGTTGTACTAGTATTTACTAGTATACTAGAATTAACATTTGGATATCGAATGCTGAGTGCATATCAGTACTCATGGGGAGTAGCTGGGATCACTAGAGCAGGTGCTCTTTGAAGAGCTCGGATTTTAGGAGTTTCTTAAACCCAGTGAGGGACACCTCTGCTCTAGTGGTGGTAGGAAGCTTGTTCCACCATCTGGGAACTATTGAGGAGAACAGTCTGGATTGCTTTGTGTGAATGTTAGGCAAAGCAAGGCGACGTTCAGTGGAGGAGCGCAGCGACCGGGCCGGGACATAAGCTTTTAGGAGCGAGTGCAGATAAGAGGGAGCCTGCTCTATCATCACCTTATAGGCGATCGTGCAGGCTTTGTGTTTGATCCGGGCAGCAATCGGAAGCCAGTGTAGCTCA
>BRDA01010219.1:25429-41856 GCA_036984385.1 Crenuchus spilurus
AAGTCTTTCCCAAAGTATACAGAAGACGGTCAGTCCCATTGGACAAGACATTTCTGTTAGTGACGATATTGTTTTACTTACAAGAGTTGAGTGGCATGTTGCATTAGGAACGGTCTGATTTGTCTGATATTATAGAGCGCAAAGCGGCAGGACCGTGCAACAGAGGCCACATGATATATAAACTATTTTTAACAGTTTACCATTTTGAATTAAATTACGAACCATAAACTATTATGAAGTTTCACAATATTCACATTTTTGGAGATGTACTTCCTACAGGAACTGCTAATCTTACTCTCAAAGGCTTGCTAAATACAGGCCTGTAATTTCAACAGTGATCAGCTCAATTAACCCTGTTTGATTTGTTATGATTCTAGCTAAGAGTTTTATCAATGAAATTAAAATCATTTTGCTCTGCATTTTACCTTCATGGAAGAAGATGCTAAATCCATACCGTTCTGGCATTTCTTAGACAAATCTGTGTTTTATATTCATTTTGTTATAGCAGTGATTGTCTTTACAGAACAGGTTACCCTGACTGGCAGAAGACATATGAAACCCTTTCTGAAATGGTGGTTCCTCGATCTTCAAAGTAAGTCATGTTCAATGGAGCTTAAAATGGAGCTTAAAATGGAAGTATTGGACACTAAAGGAATGCTTCCTCAAACAAATGTCATACACTTCTCCACTACTCCAGATGTAGCCAAGACATATCTGGTTTCAAATTTTGCTTCTTTATTTTGCAGCAACAGGGCTTTGATTTCTAAAGTAGCCCTGACTTAGATGACAGATCTCAGGTTTTTCTGTACTTCTGATCAAGGTCAGAAGCTGATTGTAGGCTAGCACTCTTAGTCTCCGGGCTTTCACAGTGTCTAAACCAGTCTGGTGAACATATTTAGAGTTCCTAGATGAGATCTGCATGTGCTGAGAGACGATTCTAATTAAAAAAGCAAACGGTCATATTTTATATTCACTGCATGTAAAGTGACATTTCAAGCCTTTTACTGTTGATACTGTTTGCATAGTAATTTTAAATGAATGATTCTAATAATAATTTGAGATTCTGGATTTCTGATTTTATGAGCTACGGTACATCTGGGGCAAGTGGAAAGTGTTGAGATTTTTTTTTTTTGCTCAACCATTTCTTTAAAATTACAACTACTGTCATTTGTGTGTTATTTATTACCACAGTTATCTTTCTTATGTTAGCCCAGTCTCTTAGAATACTGTGTAGCACTTCAAATGAATACAGGGCTCATCTCAACTCATGCAAAGAGAAATCTGCTTTTCAGACTTTCTACATCTGTTTCTTTGTTGTGGGAATAGACAGGCTGACCTATGTGATCAGCCAGCCCAGTATCTATGGAAACCAATTATCCTCCTCTCTGTGTGGCCGTGGTGACAAACACAATAACAAGGACCTTAACACATACACACACAGCTGTCAGGGTAAAGTGGAAAGTCTGGTTTATATTCAAGCAGATTTTGGAAACCAAAAGAGACATCAATGTCCATGTCTGAAATCTGAATTTCCATTGGTCCATATGTTCTTTGAAGAAATGTTTCAGATTGGTCAGACCATGTAGCTTAAATGGTGATTTCATAGGGCAAAGTTTATTGTAAATAAAAGTCTGAAAACCTTACCTCAAACCAGTACAAATGGCTACTGGTAATGTTCATCTCAGAAAATATCACTTCAGTCAAATCAAAGCAGGTTCTGTGGTGTGGATGAAAAGTTCTGGATCAGAAACTCCACTGCAACTCATCCCAAAAGTATGGAGCACCATCACTCCAGAGTACACAGTTCCATGTCTCCAAATCTCAATACTGGGGGCTTTATATCCCTCAAGTTGACTCTTGGTTTTGGACGTGGTGGGACTGCTTTAGAACTTCCCATTCTGTTAGCAGTTATTTTCTATGGAGATCAAATTTGTCATATACACAATCATATATGGTATAACTGGCAGTGAAATGCTTTTATATAGATTATACAAACTGTGTGTGCACTTGATGGCAAAAAGTACGCATTAAATAGCTTCATTCTTGAATTATAAGAAGTGACTGATAATAGTATAGATGCTTTTGTTTTAGGATTATTCATAGTAATTGTAATTAGAAATGCAATATTATATCCAACTCATCTTGCTGTTGGGAGTCATCATTATTATTAAGTGACGTTTGGTGGATTGCAACTTCTGGTGACCATATGTACAGAACATCTTGTCTTCTGTGTGGTCTGCATAATGTTAATGTTTACTCTGATTGTACCCAAACTTGTCATTACTGTTAATCATCTTCTTAATTTACCTGTGACTATCACCTGATTAGGAGATTTCTTTACATTTTATTACCGTATAATAATAATAATAATAATAATAATAATAATAATAATAATAATATTAATAATGTTTTATAACTTATTTGTTTTATTTCTCTGTAAAACTAACCCAGGTACATTTTCTGAAGTGTTTATGTTGTCATCACATATGTACATGAAAAATATTGCATATTAGCATCTCTACTTTGATATTGTACATTTTTGGACAGTGTCTGCGTACTTATCTTCTTCTTATTAGGGTTTTTTGTGAAGTTTGTAGTCTGATCTGGCTGAATTATTATTATTATTATTATTATTATTATTATTAACGCACATTCTCTTCTCTCTCAGTCTGCTGTTTGAAGACCATGACAGTGGACTCTTCAGTGTGACACTCTTTAGAAAAGCCATAGATGACTTCAAACTCAAGGCCAGGGAAAACAAGTGAGACAATAACATGGGCACAGACTTTTTAGATGTATTTTAAACCTATTTTAATTCAGAGACATAATTAAATGACTGACTGATGTTAATGTTCATGCTAGGTTTATGGTGCGTGACTTCCAGTATAATGAGGAAGAGATGAAGGCTGACAAAGAGGAGTTGACTCGGCTCTCTACAGATAAAAAGAAGCAGTTTGTATGACGCCTACGCATTACTTAACAATCATTTTAAATAGAGGTTAAACAACGACAAGTTTATTACAGATCCAGTGTAATTTACAGTAGATTGCAAAAACTCATATGCAGTCCCTTGGCCATTTATACATCCTGTATCATTGTTTATACACAATACTGATGTAGATAACAAGTAATACAAGTCTGTCTCCAATAGACTTCTAATATATTAGCCTTCTAACTCATATTTTCACTTACCCTATAAAGCCACATACACATTGAGATGAGATTTAGACTTGTTGAGACTTGTTGAGACTTGCAATATTGAGAGTGTTGTATTTAAGGGATAAACCTGACATCACATTTGCCTACAGGGGCCGTTGGTACGATGGTTAAAAGTGAACTTCAGCGAAGCTTTCATTGCATGGATCCACATCAAGGCTCTCAGGGTTTTCACAGAGTCAGTTCTGAGGTATGGTGATGTATAAACCATAAAGCTGTGTACATGTTTTCTTAATGGTGTATTGGTTTATAATTATGAATATATTCATATGAGCTCTTTATTCTGATCTCTACAGGTATGGATTACCAGTCAACTTCCAGGCTATGCTTTTGCAGCCAAGTAAGAAGAATGTGAAGAAGCTTCGGGAGGTTCTGCATGAGCTTTATAAGCACCTCGACAGCAGCGCTACTATTATTGATGTGAGTCAGCATTAAAAATCAAATCCTTCTAGTCTAAACTGCAGAGTGTTTTTTCCTCTAACATCTCCTGTCTTTCCCTCTTTAGGCCTCTATGGACATCCCGGGTCTGAACCTGAGCCAACAGGAATATTACCCATATGTTTATTACAAGATTGACTGCAACCTTCTAGATTTTAAATAGAGCTCCATCAGCACATTTAATATTATGAAACACAGGGACTTGCATCTTTCTGGGAATGCTTCAGTATTTTAGTGAAATATGATTTTTATTTTAAAAGGGTTCTGTTTAGACATTTTCTGTAGGAGGACTGAAGTGGAGGTTACATTGCTGGTACTGATGGTCTTAAAACAATGTGTAAAACTGTAAAAGTTTTATTTAATTGGTTGAAACACATATATGCGGGGTGACTCTGTGTGACCACTGTACCTTTTTATGTTTGGAATCTCCTCCACACTGCAATTTGTAGGGATGGACTGTTCATTGGTACTGACAGTCACCAAAGGTAGACCCCTCCCCCCTGTTTGAGCACCTGCCCCTTTATGGGTCTCATGCATGGCCCTGATATCAGATATACACCACTTCTCAAAAGTCTGAGGTCACCATAAATTTTCCATGAAAATACAACTTTATATATGGAGAATTTTATTAAAAGTTTGGGAGACATTGGAGACTTGTACAGTACATTTAAAATGTTTGAGCAGTGGTGTGTATATAATAGGTGCTTATTTAAAGTGTTATGTTTTATATTTTATTTCACTATAATCTTTGAAAGTTATATGTCCATTGTGCAATCAAACACTGTTCGCATGACTATTTATGTGTGACCAAATAACTAGGACAGCACTGTTTAACAGCATTGTCCTACACTATTACCAGCACTTAATGCTTTTCAAATCAATTTTAATTCTGTAAAAGCCATCCAAGAGCAAAATTTGACAAAATAACATTGAGACAATTTTAACTTTAACTTCCATTGAAGGCCTTTTGACATCCAGAAAATCACTAAATTGAGAGGATGCAATTACTCAAAAATCATATGTAGCTCAAAAATACAGAAGCTTTCCTGTGTTAGTCTTACACTCTACTCTTGTTCACCAAAACTTCTCCTCCACACACCTCATCATCTCATTCAGGACATTACATTGAGAATGTATCACAAGTAAACAGCACTGTGCAGTTAGAGTTTCACCCTCTGCTTGTCTTGACTGGCATGTTTCACTGCATTTCACATGTTTACAGCAGAAGAATGAGTGCAGAGTAGTCTTTTCATTAGCGGTCAGTGATAAGTGCTCTGCCAATGTGTTGTGGTTTGGCACACAGCCTAATACTAATGTCTATCTGCTTCATTTGTTTAATGTCCACTTGTGGTGATTCCTGTGTTTGCACAGTTAGTGATTCTGTATCATTTTGTCTAAATCTGCTTAAATCATGTTTTTGTCATTTGTGTGGTAAAGATTTATTTATATGTAAAAGAAACTGTGATAATGTGTAAGAGAAATGCACTTCACTGAAAGACCAATAAATGTAAACACAACATCTGATTTTCCTGGTTTGTGTTATTACAGGAATGGATGCTCACAAAACTACTTTATTTGCATTTGTTTAATTGATGGAATAATGCACAGTAATGCAGAAAATACCACAACACATAATTGTTGATTAATAACATTCTGAACCACTACAAGCCTAACAGTGCAGACTGAAAAGGCATATAATATAAAAGTCATAACATCCTGAAAAAAAGTGCATTTGTGTTCAGAATTTAATTATAATAAGTGGCAGGTTTCAAGCCTTTTTTTGTTTTAATGTTGATATTGTTTGAATAGTAATTTACTCAAACTCCAAAAGAAACATAGTAATTTGAGTTGATTCTGGGTTTCAGATTTTCATGAGCTGATACTTATGCTGATTATATGTAAAGTGACTTATGTCAGTTTGGCTTATAGCTAATGAAAACTGGAAATCCGGAATCTTTAATTATTAGAATTTCATTTTGAGTTGAATTTGAAAAAAAAAAAAATTTAAACAGTATCAACATGAAAACAAAAACAGGCTTGAAATATGTCACTTTACATGTAATGAATATAAAATGACAGTTGACCTTTCTGAATTAAATTATGAACATCAAAGTACTTTTTATACATTAAAATGCAGCTCAAAGTGCTTTACAAAGAAAGAACAACAGCATAAAAGTAGAACAGAACATACAGAATAACACAATAAAGAGTTAGTGAATAAACATGAAAAATCAAATAGTAATAGCCAAATATACAAAATAAAGTAAAACTGGATTGGCTAACTGTCCTGGGCTTGGCTGAGTAATGCCCTGCCCTGCGCCCAGTGAGGGTGTAGGAGACTAACGGCAACCCTGATCAGGATTAAGTGGATAAGATAATGGATGGATGGAAATTTAACTAGCATTTGCAGTTTGGTAAAATTTAGAAAACGACTGCAAATTATTGCTCATAAAATGTCAAATGTTTAAACAAATATAAATGGTAGAAAAATGGTTAATATAAAAATATGGGTTTTAATCTCAGTTGACAAAATGTGGTTAATAATCATGTTATTATGATTACATATTATGATTATGATAACAACATATGAAAATATGTGCCAGATTTATAGAATATACATATAATTAATCTAATCAGAAGTTGAAAATGTGTGTGAGGGGGTGGGCAAACAAAATGTTCACAGTATTTCAAAATTTGTCCCAACATTTTTGAGTATGTTGTAGGCAGAAATGTCTAAATCTGGTCATATTTAGACCAATTAGGTTCAAGTGAATTAACAACTTACAGATTTCAGTATTAATGGCATTTTTAGAAAGTGTCCCAACTTTTCTGGAAATATATATACTGTACTACTGCATCTCCAAAAATTAGAATATCATTGCAAAGTTCATTATTGTTCAGAATTATATTAAAAGACTGATACTTACATATATATTTATATTTATATTACGTATTTCAATTCTTTGAATGTTGATATTGTTTGAAAAGTAAATGAAATGAAATTCTAATCATTTGAGAGTCTTGATTTCTGTTTTTCATATATAAGCCACAAGTCATTCTGATCAACTTTAATTTAAATGTAATAAAATTAAACATTTCAATAAAAATATGCCACTTGATTATAAAATGACAGTTTACCTTTCAGAATTAAATTATGAACACAAATGAACTTTTCCCAAAATATTGTAATTTTTTTAGATGTACTAGTATTTCCATTTTTTTGTTGCGTTGAGTTGGGATGAGGTGTAGCTCCGCCCCCTCTCTCGCAGCCCCGCCCTCACTGACGCAGGCAGCGATGCACAGTTGTTGAGGCTGATGGTCACGTTGGTGGTCGTTTACAGTGAGAAACATAAGAGCTCAGTACATTACAGATAAGCAGGTGCACTCGCTGAGGCCAGCACAGCTCACATGATCTGAGGAGTGATTAGGAGTTTGCTCTCTTTGCTGCGTCCCAGATGGGTTGCGGTGGAAGTCGAGCAGATGCCATCGAGCCGCGCTATCCGGAGAGCTGGACCAGAGAGACCGAGTCTACATGGCTCACCAGTACCGAGGTAGAAACGCCTAATGGCGGCAACAGCAGCAAGACCCTCTCGGGCTGTGGAGGGGAGGGCGGAGGGGCCTCGAAGGAGAACAGCAAAGTGACAGGTAACATGAGTGTCAAAGGCTCTTCAGGACTGAAGCTAACTGTAACCTACACTGGTGCGAAATAGTGTGTTTATGTGTGCTATGCTGGAGAAAAAGCAGGATTTCTTTGTTAGCCAGATAACCTTAACCAAATGTCAAATGTGTAAGTAGGAGAGAAAAGGAATAAATTCCAAACTAATAAAATCCTCATATCATGTTCCTTACCTTAAATTTATGGAGAAATCCTGCAAAATACTCATTTGAAGCTCTCTCACAAAGCAGGGGCTATTTCAGAAAGCAGGATTTGTCACTTTATCCAAAGTAAAGAAGCCCAAACTTAACTTAAGCCCAAGAAAAGGACATTCATATTGGACTATCCCTGATTTGTGGAATACCACCCAGTAATTAGCCAGATAACTGAAGCCTAAGTTGCTGCTCAAAGTCAAGTCTTTCCAGTAATTTTCTTATTTTATTTCCTCCATAGGCAGAGGGACAGAGGCTCGGTCGTCGCTCTCTTTGAGAGAGAGACGGATGGTGAATGCAGGCACACAGTGTGGAAAGCAGCCTTTGGCCTCCAGTACCTGCACAAATCAGCAGAGAAGGTCTCGGCGCGGCTGCCCAGAGGTTGTTTTTCAGTTCTGTTTTTGAGGAAATGTCAGTTCACTACTGTATGGATGATGTGCAAGCTTTTACAGTCGTGTTTTGTCCATGAAGCCCAGAACACATCACGTGTTCTAGGCTGTGAAAAAGATGATGGGTTGTGTGGAAAAGCAGCTGTGTCAACATTTGTCTAACAGTAAGATGTGTGTGCTAGTTTCCTGTTCATTTTGAATGGCTTTGACTCGTTCTTTTACAGCAAACAAATGACTCAAAGTGGAGAACGTCCAAGGAAGTGACTGTTCCCACAAAGGATGCTTCATCAGGCGGTGAAGTGGCATCGAAGGCCAGTGGCGAGAGTTCAGCAACACATGACAAGGAGAGCACTGCAAAAGGCTTAAGTCAAGTTAAGTGATGGTGTTTTTGCAGTCGGTGGATCCCCAGTGTACACTCAGCCAGAAGAGCTTAGCATAAAGTTAAGACAGTTGAAGAAGACTATTCAAACATGGCCCATTAAAAATGTAATTAATGAACTGATTAATTAATGTTGAGGGCCAGCTGCTTTGCACATCTAATCAAATGAAAGGGACTTGGACTGGATGTACTGTGCATGATGCAGGTTTGGCAGCCTGCGTGCATGATTCTTGTTGTTTTATTTATTTATTTATGTCCCCTGGAGGCCTGAAATGTAGGCGTTAGCTATTTCATGTTTATTTGTTGTCTTCTAGCAGATGTAGGCTGAATCATAATGACAAGCAGTGAATGATACAGTAATTCTTTCTGTAACAGCTCACTGTCTTTGCTTAGCGTCAATTACATGTTCAGCATCTTTAAGCAGCAGCATGCATTCTCCATGTTCTTTTATTTCATATAGACAACTATGTAGATCCCTGGATTCTTGATCCTAATATTAGTGATGTTAATAAGCTCTCAAGGCAAAAATGAATTCCCTTGCTTGTTTAAGGTGGTAGTAACTTCAAGCTCCTGCAGATAGAATTGCACGAGGATTATTAGTCTATAAATACCTCTGCAATGGGATTCTTAGATCGAGAAGTGGTGGTACACAGCAGTGAATGTTTTGCTTGAAGTGTGGAAAATGGGTGACAAAGCAGATGTTAATGTTTGGCAAAAAGTGAGTGATTGCATTTGGGTGCCAAAAGCAATAGTGTGAAGGAAGTAGCTGAATTTGCAGGTGTATCAACGCTAGAGGTGGTACGATTCCTCGAGTAATTTGAGTTCCTCGATTACAAAAAATTGATCGAGGATATTTTTCTGCCTTGAGTAATCATTTATTTAATTGTAAAGCTCAAAGCACGGTATTTCATGCGGACTACTTTTAATGCTGTACAGCACACTTACGTCACCCACGTAACGTAGTGTATTTATTGCAACACAGCCCTTGTATACCCCAACAGCACATTTGCTGCAGCATCAATCAATCAATCAAATTTTATTTATAAAGCGCTTTTTACAACTGATGTCACAAAGCAGCTTTACAGGGTTAGTAATAACAGACATCAAATCATTAATCCCTAATCCCCGGTGAGCAAGCCAACAGCGACAGTGGCAAGGAAAAACTCCCTCACAGCTGGAGGAAGAAACCTTGGGAGGAACCCGACTCACATGGGGGACCCATCCTCCACTGGTCTGCAGCATCTCCTCCGAAGACGCCCAGAATGGAGCGGAGGACCCGAGACAAGATAAAGTTAACGTAGCGCAAATCAACGAGATTATTGTTAATGTACCTTACCAATATAACATTAGCCCTGTGGAGGTCTAGGTTTCTGTTAATTATGACTACTGTGGAATGTGTGGATAGTTTGTTACGATGGTGACCAGTATGCCCTTAAGGTGTGTGAACAGTTGTCAATGTTCTTGCCTATTCTTGAAAGTTGCTCAACATTAAGGCCTTTTTTATTTATTAATGCGCTATATTTTTGATGCAAGAAATAAGTTGAAAGTAATTCAATTTTACTTATTTTTATTTGTTTTATTCATATTTGTGTTTGTAAAATGTTTCTAGACAAGAAAATAGTTTACTATGCACAAATGTAAGAAATAATTAAATACTTTTATCTTAAAAACGAATACAAGTTGTCATTCATTATTAAGTGTATTATATTTATCTTATGTATTGATTATTACTTTTTAACCAAGCAAAGAAAATGTTTTATCTTATTACTCCATTAAACTAAGGAATTTTCAGTACAGTACTCGATTACTAAAGTATTTGATAGCCCTAATGCATACACTCAAACGGGTCTACCAGCAAGAATCCCAGTCTACAGGAAATTCTCAGAATTATGGTTGAACGATGAAGCTAATTGATAGGGAATGCCATCGGGTCTCGGCTTGTGAATGAAAAGCACTTCCAGAAAATAATTGCTTCTAGAAGTCAACGCAGGTCTTTCACAACCAATTTCTGAAAGAACAGTGCATGGAACTGCATGTCCTGAACATACGGAGCAGAGTGGCATGCAAGAAGTGCTGGCGGCCACAATTCTGAAGAGAGTTTCCTGTAGACTGGGATTCTTGCCACTGCTGGTAGAGCCGTATGATTGTACGCTTTGATGCACCTGCAAATTCAGCTACTTCCTTCACACTATGGCCATTGACATGCTTAAATGCAATCACTCCATTTTGCCCATCAGTAACATTTGCTTGTGATCCATTTTCCACACATTGAACAAGACATTCACTGCACTGTACCACCTCTTCTCAATATATGAATCCCATCACACACCCCACGGGTATTTAATGCCTGATCGTCCTTGTGCAACACTATCTGCTGGAGCTTGAAATTACTACCACCTTAAACACACAATGTGGCAATTTTGTTTGCCAGAGGAGCGTATTTTGAAGCTGTTAATGGTTTGATCACACTTTTCACCTTGTTTATGAGCATTGTCAGTTTGAGTGGTATTCTACAAGGCAGAATTTCTAAGTCAGCCAATAGTTTTAGCGAAATATTGAGGATTGTCCTGTTGCTCTTTTCTTATTGGACAGGCTTGATTTTGGGCTTAAGGTACCTGACTAAACTGACTAAATCTTGCTTTATGGAGTACTTGGCAGGATCTATCAGTTAACTTAGGCCAAAACAAGCTTGTTCAACAGAAGAAGTTGTGGAACTGGACAACTTTCTGAGAAATCCTGCTTTGTAGAATACTCTTCGGGCTTTAGAGAACGATGCACACTAAACTAACCAATAACCAAACAACATTTTGGTCTAATCAAAACATACAGTAATTACAATGTAGTTTGATTATGTATGTAGTCCAATGTTAATTTGTTTTGAAATAAACAGATACATGAGTTTAAATCACTGATTTGTGGCGTGTCATTTACGTTTGTCCACCAGATGGCGTGCAAGGAGTGAGACATACAGTTCACATTTGTATTGAATCTATCTTAAAGCTAGAGGGATATTTTACAGAGCAATATTTCTCAGTAAGCTTGATAACTTGAGCCAAAAGTTGAGGAATATCCACCAGCAATGTTACTTGGCTCTTATAGTGAATATGAACATTACCTGAGGGAGAGAGAGAGAGTTCTGTAGTAACAAATACATCAAATTATCTACTAGGACAATTAGTTTATTATTCAGCTATTGTCACTGGTAGCCCAAACAAGCAGAAATTATATTGTAGCTTTTCTGTCCCTCTAATTAATGGAGAAATTAAAGTAATGTGTAATTGTATTTATTGTATTTTTGACCAGGCAGACAACACCGTCATACGACACTCGCTCTACAGACCAGTAATGGGGGCAAGTTTATTTATCCCACCCGTATTCAGTCCGGTAAGCCACGCCTCCTGCATCAGGATTGGCTGGGAGTTCACCTTCAGAAGCCCCGGCTTTTAATCGTGAGAGAGTGGAGGCCCAATATAATTCAGTAGAACATTTTCTGATATTCATTAGATCTTATAACTTCTGTGTGTGCATAAAGTGGGTGTAAAAATGTTGAAAAAAGGGTCTTTTATTTTTGAGTTCAGAAAAAATAGCAAGTTTTCACTGTGCATTATATTTAACTTAAGCCTAATAATTGTAATAATGCTTTGATGTCTTCATTTTTTATCATACCTTTAAACTAAAAAAGTTTTTTTTGTTCTCTACTTTCCAGACCAGACCCTTGTCCTGTTGATGGACGATACAGTGGACAGTGAGAGGAAGCATCCCAAAACTTTCTCTGCCGACCACCCTGTATGATGCTCCACTCACTGACCAGAAAAGACCAGCCACGGGTTTCAGTTGCAGCACTCCATCCATGTTGTCGATCTTTCTTCAGCAGATCCAGCAACACTGCCAGAGACTTCCTGTTTCTTCAATTAACATTTAAAGAAACGGTCCAGGAAGAGGTCACTCAGGTTAATCCTTCATGAACTGTAAATAGCTGTACAATATTTTTTTCCCCTTCTTTAAATTTTTCATCTTATTCTTGTTTCATTATCTTTTCATTTTCTCTTCATGCATTAATTGGTCATTTTAAATTGTTCAAACCTAGCTGTACATTCATATATGTTTAAAAAAATGTAAATAATAAAAGTATTAATGAGTTTGTCAATTACTCTTTGTTATAATCAATTCATTTATGACAATTAAACAACTCTAACACAAACAAATTACTTTCATTTTTCAACTAGTCTTTCTAAAAGTGCAATCTGTCCATTCTCTCTGCTCCCCTGTGCTCTCCTCTCCTCTGCCTCTCGTCCTCTCTGATGAAGTCCATCAGCTCATCTTTCCTGTCTCTGCGCCTCTTTCTCCCTGCTGAAGGTGGCTGACTTCCTTCCACATCCCTTTTTTTTTTTTAATTGTCCCACTTCTTTTTAGTCTGCGAGGGGGTGACCTTCCCCTGCAGGCCCATCTTCTCCAGAATTATCCTAATAACACATAAATAATAAGTGAAGAGGGAAAACATGGAAGCTGTGTTAATCCCTTATTGTAACACAATAGTTTTCACAGCAGAACACATGGGGAACTATACTCTATTGAGATCACAGGTTCTGTACAGTATGTGGGTTATTAAGACTACTCATAAGCATAAGATGTGTAAATGGATTTATTCTTGTACCTCCATGCCACAGCAGCCGAATTCTTTACCCAGGTGAAGAGGTGGTCATTATTTTTTTGATCCCTAAAACATATGTCAAACAACTTAATTCGCAAAAAAAAAAAACATAAATAGCTTAGCAACAATACATGAAAAACTACGAGACCCGCCATACGAGCTCGTTTACGATTACTTTATTTATGTCTACACAAACAACAAAAGCCTAACAACCTAACCGCTTTAAGCATTTAATTTTTGTACCTCCAGATTTTAATATACTTACATTTAAATGTGTAGTCCGTCACCCGCTTCGTCCGCCATTGTTACAAGAATGCATCTCGGGATAGGGTGGTCTACGAAGGATACATCTGGTATGTATGAAATTAAGATTAACCAACCAATCATAGCGCAGAAGGAGTGGCTTTCCTGAATACAGGTGGGAAAAACAAATCACTTGGCAGAATTCACACCAACGGCTTTTCTGCTCTGAATGAATTCTGTGATGGTGTCTCTCTAAATGACAGACCGAGACGTAAACAACCTCGTTCACACTTTCTTCTCGCAAACCAGCCACGACTGATACTTGTCGGGGAGGTGTGTGGCGAGGGGATACACGAGAAAATGGCCAAACGGCCGGGCAACGACGACGGCGAAGGAACGTTAACGCTAATCACGCCAACGGTCGGTCAGGACACGGTTGACGGAGCGGAGGAGTCCACGGACGAGGCCTTATCTCTGGAGGAAATTTTAACACTCTACAGTCAGCCGATAAACGAAGAACAAGCGTGGGCTGTTTGTTACCAGTGCTGCAGGGTATTGGCACTGAGGAGGCGGGCTAAAAGTGGCCAGTCGTCGGTTAGTAGGATTGAGGGTCCCGGTGATGTGAGGATCCGTAAAGATGGCACAGTACACCTACACCAGCAGAGCAGCCCAGGTAAACACAGCTATACCAGTCAAATCAACACATTTACTCTGTAAATTAAAGAGTTTGTGGCTTCGTTGGACCATTTGCTCATTTTCTTTTCCTCCTGTTCACGTGTAGGAGGGGGTATTGCATTAATTTGGACTCTGAACCTGTTTTTATTCAAAAATTGAACGCGGTTTAAAGTCTTGGTTAAGCACAGGCGTCCATTTAGAGCCATTACGGGCTTCAGCTTATTATTTTTCTTAGGTGTGATCTTTTCCATGATGCATTTGTATACAGCTTCATGGCTCTGTGATGGTATCTGTAGGCTTCTGCACCTGAACAATAGGAGCTGAGATTGATCCAGATGTGACACCTCACTGCAGGACCAACACAAAGGGGCTCACACATGCTGCCCTTTACATTCAAAACACTGAAGATCTGCTGTTGCCCTGTGATGTTAATTCAATGTTTTGTACTCTCAGGGCACTAGTGCATATCAAAAACATCATTATTGTTCACAATTCAATTCCCAAAAGGTAAACAAAAGTGAATTTGTTGTGCATTACATGTAAGGTAATTGAGCTTGAGAGAATCTGAAATTTACAATCTTAATTTTAAATTATGAACAAAATTTTTCCACGATATTCAAACGTTTGTACATGCACTAATATACTAATATGTGATTCTATAGCAATGATGATGCTGAAAAAATGGGAAGCTGTAATAAGCTGAAAACACAGGATGCTTGTTTTTAGTGTTTCTCAGTTGTAGGGTAATTTATATGTTTATAGGCAAAACCTATGATGCACTGTATTGTCACTAACTTTCCATTTTCTAGCTGGTGAAAGTGGTTTTCATCCCTCTTCTTGAATTTCTACTTTGTCTCCTATTTCTGTTTTGCTTCAGGGTCTTAGTTTCAGTTTTAGGTTTTGGTTTTGTCTGCCTGGCCACATCGATAGATCCCATTTGTTAAAATCTGTAGCCATGGGTGAAGGCTACTACATTTCAGCTAATTTCTACATCCTTTTGTGTTCTGCAACCAAATATAGCGCCCATATTTTTATTGAAATGTTTCAAGTTACAGTTGACCTCATTTTAAGTGCTGAAAATTTTTAACCAGTCTTCAGTTTATGTATTAGCTACACTTTCTTATCTTGATTCTACTAAGATATATTGCATGAATATATGAGAGCTGCTAGTTATTAATTAATTTACACATTTATTCATTGAAAATGTTAATTGAAACCAAAGAAGAATTGAGTATTTTTGCAAGTGTTTCTTTTAATAACTCTTAATCTTCAATTAAAAAAAAGTATAATGATTTGTTTTAAAGAGCCATCACTTAATGCAACTTAATAGGTCAAGACACTACTCGTCTTTCAAGAGTCCAGACATCAAGGTTTAAAAAGGCCTCTTAATTAGAGACAGGCATGGATTAGCCTGACTAGTCATAAGGTCTGAAGTAAGTCACTGAAGGCTGAGTTCAGTGACAGTATGTCAGTTTAAATAGTATGCCAAACCAGTGATCTGAGTCATAAGATCTATGTGAGTGAATGCAGGATGAATGTGTATAAAGGAAAGCAGTCTTCCACTGCTTTCACACTCATTTTCCCATTCACAATTTTTACAGCCCACTAGTAACCATTTGACTATTGGCAATTTTAAATTTGCATAAAATAACAGGCGTAGAAACTGTCTTGCAGTGCAGGTTCATGGTAAAGTCTTCTTTTTGGAATATTTAGTTCAGAGCATGTGAATTTATAACTTCTAACTTTTTCACAATTTTTTGGCAGAATTGGGATTTATCATTAGCTTTGTAAATTTAGCTTTCTTCAGACTTTCTTCTGGATAGCTTCAACTAGTGCTTATGTAATGTACCGTAGACTGTAGAAGGAATGTAGTATTATTTTGTTATTGTGCTTAAAAGGATTTATTGAACATCTGTAATTTGCTCTGCTTCAGGCAATGTTAAATTCAACTCTGAACTGTATGTTTATGTTTGGGGAAAACCAATATGTCTTTCAGGACTGATATCAATTATTTGTAATGAAGGACACTATTGACTGATATTTGGGCCTGATATACTGTACATCTACCAGTGTATAAATGTGAAAATTAATGAGGATGCAAATCTTTCTAACAACTTTTCTTGAATAATCATAGTTTAATATTAGAAGATTATAAAAATGTCAGTTGTTATAGACGGTTGCAAAAACACTGAAATGCATGTTTGATTGGATTTACTTGAGATGTGGTTTACATAGCAATGTGGACAGGACATTGGACCAGACTAAAGAAGAGTGTGTGGGTTATTTTTATTTATTAATTTTTTTTAAAATATATATTTATTTTTTAGCATTTCAGATATGCACACCGATTTTAAAAAGCATGTTATTCATGGAACTAGAGTTCAAATGCCCATTATAAAAATAAAATAAAAAGCAAAATAATGGAACCAATTAGTCAGGGCCAATAATCGGTCTACCCCTAGTTCATATATGCCATTGGTTGTACAAACCGGATTCCAAAAAAGTTGGGACACTAAACAAATTGTGAATAAAAACTGAATGCAATGATGTGGAGGTGCCAACATCTAAT
>BRDA01010219.1:50926-89181 GCA_036984385.1 Crenuchus spilurus
TGATACTTACGTTAAGGATGTTTTAGACGTGTTTATTTCTTACATTATTGTGTTTGCCGGTCCAAACTATACTGGTAACTAACACTCCAGTTATAAACTAAGTAAAAAACTCCAAATTACAATTTTTGTATGACTAACATATATTAACATCGATATATATATATAGCTACAATTATATACAATCAGTATGTTTTTAACATTAAACCTCAAAAAATGAATCAAATATTGACCTCACAATCAATGGTCATATCAAACCTGGCCGTTTGTGTTATTACATTCTTTATTTGTGCAGATTTTGTAGGAATTGCATTCATAGTTGAAAGTATTGTCACCCCTGAATTTCTTCCAGAAAATTATTGCAATTGCACACGTTTTGTGATACACATGTTTATTTATTTTGTGTGTATTGGAACAACACAAAAAACAGATGAAAAAAAGGCAAATTTGACATAATTTCACACAAAACTCCAAAAATGGGCCGGACAAAATTATTGGCACCCTCAACTTAATATTTGGTTGCACACCCTTTGCAAAAAAATAACTGAAATCAATCGCTTCCTATAACCATCAACAAGCTTCTTACACCTCTCAACTGGAATTTTGGACCACTCTTCTTTTGCAAACTGCTCCAAGTCTCATATTTGAAGGGTGCCTTCTCCCAACAGCAATTTTAAGATCTCTCCACAGGTGTTCAATGGGATTTAGATCCGGACTCATTGCTGGCCACTTTAGAACTCTCCAGCGCTTTGTTTCCATCCATTTCTGGGTGCTTTTTGAAGTATGTTTGGGGTCATTGTCCTGCTGGAAGACCCATGACCTAGGATGCAAACCCAGCTTTCTGACACTGGGCCCTACATTGCGACCCAAAATCCTCTGGTAATCTTCAGATTTCATGATGCCTTGCACACAGTCAAGGCACCCAGTTCCAGAGGCAGCAAAACAACCCCAAAACATCTTAGAACCTCCACCATATTTGACTGTAGGTACTGTGTTCTTTTCTTTGTAGGCCTCATTCCATTTTCGGTAAACAGTAGAATGATGTGCTTTATCAAAAAGCTCTATTTTGGTCTCATCTGTCCACAAGATGTTTTCCCAGAAGGATTTTGGCTTACTTACATACATTTTGGCAAACTGCAGTCTAGCTTTTTTATGTCTCTGTGTCAGCAGTGGGGTCCTCCTGGGTTTCCTGCCATAGTGTTTAATTTCATTCAAATGTCGACGGATAGTTCGAGCTGACACTGATGCATCCTGCCCCTGCAGGACAGCTTGAATTTCTTTGGAACTTGATTGGGGCTGCTTATCCACCATCCGGACTATCCTGCGTTGCAACCTTTTATCAATTTTTCTCCTCCGTCAACATCAGCAACAGTGCCATGGATTGTAAACTTCTTGATTTTGTTGCGCACCGTGGACAAAAGAACATCAAGATCTCTAGAGATGGACTTGTAACCTTGAGATTGTTGATATTTTTCCACAATTTTGGTTCTCAAGTCCTCAGACAGTTCTCTTCTCCTCTTTCTGTTCTCCATGCTTAGTGTGGCACACACAGACACACAATGCAAAGATTGAGTCAACTTCTCTCCTTTTTATCTGGTTTCAGGTGTGATTTTTAAATTGCCCACACCTGTTACTAATCACAGGTGAGTTTGAATGAGCTTAGTTATTCAAAGTTATTTTGAATTACTCAATTTTGAAAAGGTGCCAATAATTTTGTCCTGCCCATTTTTGGAGTTTTGTGTGAAATTATGTCAAATTTCCCTTTTTTCCTCTGTTTTTTTGTCTTGTTCCAATACACACAAAGGAAATAAACATGTGTATATCAAAACATGTGCAATTGCAATAATTTTCTGGGAGAAATACTTCATTTTCTGGAAAAAGAAATCAGGGGTGCCAACACTTTTGGCCATGACTGTTTTGTTTTTTGAGACTATTATACAACAATTAGCAATTGTCCATTTTTCCACTGACAATTGGAGTTGTTTTTGTAATTGTAGGTGAACATGGGCAAGAACAGTTTGTCCAGGTTGGCTGTGGGGGTCTTGTGGATGCCAGACCTCTGTGAGCCAAGGCTGCTCATGTGGCCTTTTGTCATTGTGGCTGTGGAGTCAGGTGCTTTTGTTGTCTCACTGTGGGAAAATGAGCCTCTGCTTCTCTGGTCTTCTGTGGATCTTTGTCTCTTACTTGGCACAAGCAAAGGCCTGTCTGTGGCTGTAGAATCAGAATGAGATGCTGTAGTTCATTGTGTTGTCTGTTCTTTAATGGCCTGGATTAAAGTTATTCCTGTATTTTTAACCTAAGCTTTGTCTACTACACATGTAGCCTACAGTTGATTAATAAAGGCAGTAGTTAGTAAAAAAAAATGGAAAAAGCTATAGACTTGAAGTGCATTTTAATAGAAACTAATCAGCAGGTGCCAAAGCGAAATTATAAGATCTTGTCTGTGGAAACTATACAATGCCATCTGCAACAGAGGTGCAGCTTTGTGCGTAAGCACTAAGGACTGCCTTGTGACTGGAAGGTCGCCATATTGATTCCACTGGTAAGACATGACTGAAGTGCGCTTGAGCAAGGCCCCTAATGCTCAACTGCTCCCCATACACCATGGATATAGCTGCCCACCACTCCAGGCAAGTGTGGTCACTGATCCCAGTATGCATGTTCACTACGGTGAGAGGTCAAATACTTTTGGGTGCAATTAGTGTGTCACTTTCATTTCAGAGGGAAAAATTAAGTGTTCCTTTAAATACTTGGGCTCGACTTCCATGTATCTTTTAGCACTAGATTTCTTGAAAACCTGTGCAAACATCATGATTAATGTTTTTCAGAAGCAAAGGGTAGATGAGAACAGCTGTAGGATGCTTTTCGTGTCTTTGACTTAGGACGGTCGCGAATATAGAATTCTAACTGACCATTAATTGCCATATAAATAATCGATTTAACGATTTCATTCTCATTTTAATTGTAGTCAACTATTACAGGACGAGTCACGAAAGCACTGAACAACTACCATAGTTATAAGTTAGAGTGACGATCATTTTGGATACTGTCTCCACTGTTACCACAGTGGCTGTTCAGCAATGCTTTTTAGAATTTCTGTCTGTCGGTACTTCCAAATGCAAAATAACAGTTTTGTGTTGAAGTTAAACTTTAAATGAAAGGAAATCAAGCTGAAAGCAGAAAATGTACTTGTTGCAGCTGCACATATGATGAGCTATAGTAGCCGTCGCTCATTCAGCTGTTGTGCTTTACAGTGGTCTGTTTCATGGCAGTGGATTAGATTATGTAACAGTAAGACGCTTATGATATTTATTTTTATCGTGAATGGGATTAACATTAGGAACACAAGTTGATGTGCACCACGTTCAGTGATTCCCAGAACCTGTTCTACTGGATCAATATTTGAGGGAGATAAACACCTTGTTAGTCTGTAAGATGTTTCAGTTTGCTATATGTGGTATAAAGTCCAGAGTTTTTCCACAAGAGTGTTGGTCCTTTCACTTTGTCATTCAGTGCTCAGCAGGTCTACACCCTGGTGCCTGGTTGCCTGCCTAGGCCTCACCTGTTTGGCTACTCCCTTTAATAACATAAATAGTACAAGCTTTTGTCTTTGGCCTTGATAATGCGCTTGTGCTCTAAGCTATTAATTTTTCAAAACTATTACCTATTGCATCGCAGAACACCATTTAGATGATGGTTAAGGACAAATCTGTAATCCATGTTTGCCCCTGGACTGAAATTCAAGCCGTCTTTGCGGAGTGGTGTTCTCCTGTGTGCAGTATTCCTGAACAACTGGCTTCTTTAGCAACTCTGTGGTCATTTTGTAAAAGAATGTGATCAAAAAATGAAGTAGAATGCACATGGTAGCATGATACTGAACAGTGAAAAGCCTTTTCACACTTGACTGGATTTTGAAGAATAGGTTTTATCGTTGCAGCCCTGCTTTTGTATCTTCCCTCAAGGGAGCACCTGTAAGTATTTGTGTCTGTAATGGGTAATCTCTAGAAGTCTAAACATGGCCAAACAAAAACAATGCAACAAAAAAAGCCAGACTCGCATCCATTTCCTTAATAATAAACATTAACCTTTTAATAATCTACTTTAATTTAAGATCTTCTGTCTGAATTGTCATCTTAAAGTTTATATACAGAAAGTTAATTAAATAAATGTAAAATGGTGATTTTAGTATAAGAACAAATGAACAGAAAATGTGTTTTATGATTTGTAATATCATAAAATGTGCTTATAGGTTACTGGTGAACAAAACAACACGTAGTTCTTTTAGATATTTGTCACAGTACTGCACAGCACTGAAGGGACTTTATTTAGATTCATCTTACAACTTAAAAGGGCTTTATTCAGCAAGACAAAATTTTGGAAATTTTCTAGCATTATTAAAAGATTGCAACTATAAATCACAGCTTCAATTTTTTTCCAACATTTTTCCAAATTTGCCCAATTTTTATTATTATGTTTTCATTTACTCCATCTAAATCAGAATCGGAATAAATTTTATTGTCATTGTAAAAGTACAATAAAATGAAGGCCCCAGCATTTATTTGCCAGGAGGGCAGCCATGTACAGCGCTCACCTCACACATAAAGCTATTGCACATGGTTTAATTGAAGCAAAAACTTTAATTGGTGTCTCACAATTGCATAATGCATAACTTGAGTAGAAAGGGCAGCAGCTTTCATATCACTTCTTTTGTATGTATCTTTGAAAGTAAGAATGTAGTCTAATTAACGTAAGGAACAGTTGGTGGAACTGCCAGTGAGTTTGGGCTATTTAAGTGCTTAAGGAAGCCAACAAATAAAAGTTCCTTAAGTTTGAAATCCTCCTGAAGCAAATTCCATTCAAATGTAACAGCATACTTATACAGTTGTTTTTCTAATTTATTATGCACTACAGGGTCAGGAAGAAAAGGGAAACAGGAAAATTATTAGTTTAAACTGTATTTCCTGGAACATTTGGATTAGATGATTCAACTAACAAGTGCTAAGTGCCCACTTCGCAACTGATTTTGTAACTCGGTTGTATTCACCGTGACTGACCACTTGTTTATTGCCTGAAAAAAAAAGTCATACTGCTGATCTATGCTGTGTCCTGTTTGTATGTGTGCCAGCCAGACTAATTTCGGTGTGACCTCTTCTACACTCTATGTGGCCTGAGCTCACCCTGGGATGATTGAACTGAGTTGGTACGAGGAGGATGCTGGTCTGGCAGCTACTTGATTCTTCATAACGATAACAGAGGACATCATTGTGTCCAGATAAACAGTTGGGCACATGAGGCAATGATGGGGTGAATGTCTAGCTGGAAATGTCAGTAGATATGGGTCTTGTCCATTTAGAAATGAGATTATTTAAACACGTTAATAGGCACACAGGTCTGGCTCCTGTAAATTTACTATATTCCTTTTGTCACTGGACTGTTTTATAAAAAGATGACCATCTTTGGCCTTGAGCTTGACTGTCTGGCTGGTGACCCATAAGGACCCTACACAGAAGATTGATCTTGATTAATTAGTGCTGGGCTGGGCATTAAGGTGCGTTTTACTCTATAGATACTTTGCTGGTGGTGCAGCTGCATAGATTTTTGCACATTCTCTTGACTTTTAATAAAATTTTCAAATGTAAACATGTTGTATTGCTTTGTTGTATATATTCAACTTTTTAAAAAAATTACCAAATTTCCCCCCAGTGTAGTTGTAGCCACTAAACCAACCCATTCTCTAGGACTCTCTCAATCACTTGTAATGTCCTTGACTCTAGGAGGTGTGTCAGCCACCGCCTCTTTTCGAAGTGCTGCAGATACATCATCGCTTGGCAGCCAGTACACTCGGAGGAAAGCCAGCCAAAGAAGAGAAAGGAGCCAGCACACATTCCTTAGTTGATTGGGGAATGACCAGTTTTGCTCTTTCAGGCCCTGGCTGCCGATGGGAAGCAGCATCGATTTTGCAATCCTCTGATCATAGTGTCAGTGTCTTGGTCTGCTGAGCCACTTGGAGCCCCTACATTATATTTTCTAACAATTTGCTCTAAAATATTAAGTAAAATTCTGTGTCTTAAAATATCATAATTAAATTAGATTGCTGTAAGATCTGTAATGTACACCACTATATTATTCACATTTCTGCTATATTTGTATGTGTGTATTTGTTTTAGGTGATCGAGTCCCTGGGCATTATGATCTATAAGGCTCTGGACTATGGTCTGAAGGAGAATGAGGAGAGGGAGCTTAGTCCACCTCTGGAGCAGCTCATTGACCTCATGACTAGCATGGTCAACACAGAGACTGATACCTGCCCTGATGAGGGCTATGAAGCCACTGAAGAAGAAGATGAGGGAGACGATGATGAGGGGGAGGAGGAGCAAACAGATGTTTCCAAATTACATGGATACCACAATATCATAACGGTAGGAAGCTGCTCTGTTTGAGATTACTTGTTGGGTTTATCTGTTATATGTAAAAAGCACATATACATACTGTCCACTTCATTAGGTACACATACCTTGTATCTGCACCCATTGTTCATGTTGTAAATATATAGCATATTTCTACAATTACATAGTGTTGTCCATCTATTTCTCTGCATACTTTGTTTAGTAGTCATGCAGATTTGTTAACTGTTAGGCTACACTAGCTGCTATTATTCAGGATAAGATGAAAAAAAATCCTAGATTTCTACTTTTTATTAGCTATAAGCCATGTGCATCATCTTTAAAAAATAAAAACCTTTCAATGTCACATTGTTAATGACTAGAAACTCTTTTTGGATGAAATTATTAATAAAAATGAAATTTATTCCAATATAATTTTTTAGATGCACTAGTACAGGTTATAGGTGCAACTAAAAGTAATACAGACCAGTATTTGGTTGAATACAGTCATCACACAACGTCAGAAGACCACTATAAATACTATGAAACACTCCTATGAGTCTTCTGTGAAAACCAAAAGCTTTCTCACAGTTGCTGTTGTTTCTCTCTGTTTACCATTAACACCTGAGCCATGTGGGAAATCGCCGCACAGCCTCTAGAGAACATTCACAGTTCTGCATGTGATCGGGGAAAAACACTATTTGATTTTTGAAAACACTTGCTTTCAGTGATCACTGAAGAAGCCACCCAAGCTTGCAGTCGCAGTAAGCTGTTACAGACATTGAAATGAGATCATCTTGCCCTGAGATTTAATATTTTGGGTGCAGAAGCCACTTATAATATTCACAGAGTTGAGTTCTCTGAAGCCTTTATGTCTGAGTGCGCCTTTCCTGGTTGAATGTATATGCTGCTAGCTGAGCCGATCTCTTTCAGCTCCTGTTCATTAAATCGGTCCCCCCGGCCTCTCCCCTTCTCAGCTTTCATACTAATACTCACCTATGAGCTTTTTTTATCAGATGCAAGTTATTTATGTGCTGTAATAAGAACCGTCAACAGCAGCTGTAGAGTTAAGCTGTTTACTAACCAAACCACACATTCAGATGGAAAAAGGCGGCCTTGTGTTATGCACACAGGCTAATGGGACAGAGTTTCCTCTGTGTGTACATGTGAGCTGAGCTGTTCTGGAATGGAATTAGTGTCCAGTAAGCAGCATAACGGTCATGCTGGGTCAGAACAACTGCAGTATGGAGGACTGGTTAGGTAACTCTATACATTCATTCTTTAGTCTCAGCCTTTGCCATTGAGGTCCAGTGAGATGAGACCAGCTCATTGAAATTATTCAGACAGTATGAGTCTTCTGCCAAGGGGATGGAAATTATTTTTGCTTGAGTGAGTGAGAGTTAGGGTATGTGGGGTAAAGAGAGAGTACAAATTAACATTGACTGTCTGAGGTCTTTAGAGAATATACAGACTCAGGAACTTTTGTTTGACTTCATATTGCTTGTCATTTCTGCAAATTGAGGGATGATGATAAATCGGGAATATCGGGAACATCTTGATACCTGATATTTTCATGATATGTAAATGACAAGATTTTACATTTCCTCAAGTTTGTGAACAAAATGGAAAAATGAAATGCATCAACAGAAAAGTGCATTTAAAAATGACCATAAAATTGTATTGTTGTTGTTATAAATAACATAAGTATACACTTAATAGGAGCATATCAGACTACATGTTTAAAGGTATTTTGTTTTGGGCTCATTAATACTGATTCATTGGAAGAGACAATTATCCTTGGAACACTTGAAGCTAAAGAAGGAGTAGGATGATCAGGAACGATCGATATGATCAAAGGAACCATGACCAAGCCATTAAGAAGCCTGTAGACCCAAACAGAAGGCAAGATAATCAGCAGAAACACCATCCATATGGTTGCCAGGTGTCAGAAATGTCTAACAGTACTTGGATTGTTAAATAGAAAAATTGTCATGCGTATATTTACTATTAGCTACAAATTTTATAAATTTAGGGCTACATTGTTGTTTCTCTGATACCTCCAGTTGTTAAATGTAGTAGTAGTACTGACCATCTGTGAGTTTTGTTTCATGACGTAATTTATTACAACAGCAATAACATATCACCAAACCCATACCCCCCCCCCCCCAAATATTTATGCAAATATACATGTACTTTTGTGAACATATTTGATGGATTACTTGTAATGTGCTCCGGAACAACAGGTTTTAAAGGCCATTAATGCTTTTTATAAGTATTGCTATTCATAAAACTCCTCAGAATGGAGTTGAGTCTTCAGCCATGTCGGGCATTCCTGGAAAGGGCAGAGCAAGGCAAGGTGTGGGAGAAAAATGCCATTGAGCCAGTTGGAGGTGTTGCTTGTGAGATTAAATTAACATTAGTCTTCAGTCATGCCTGATGTCATACTTTCATGGTAATGACTTTGAGACAAGTATCAGATCGGACTTTTTGACAGATCTGACTCTGACAATCTTTGTTTTGATCTGCCAGTTATTCAGGCATTGGGTTGGGTTACCAAAAAAATGCACTTAACAGTATGTCCATCTGTAAGTCTGAACAATGTACTCATCAGGTATAACCAAGATGAATGTCTAGGCATCGGTGTCCAGGACACAGAGTCCTGATGACAATAACCTCTTCCATAGCCCAAGACAACCTTAACATATACAAATATTATTACAGCAAACTGTATTATTTGTAATATTTAACAGGTGATTTTGGCATACCATTAAGTGGGCTGGCAAAGAATAGTGAATACCTTTAACCCAATTAGCATTGTTCACATTACTATTTATGATACTCGAATGCCTAAGAGTTTCAAGGAATGTTGCAGAATGAAGGCGGTGCTGTTTTAGAGGTCAACAATATGAACAGTACTGTTTGTTTGCTATGGCTACATCAAGGTCAAAATGGCCCAATATTACAACACTGAACACAAACCTAATATTTCAAAACTTGTTACTATGGAGCAACTGTACTCCCACTAATTGCTATCTTATAGTTCAACTGATGCTAGGTATTTGCACAGATATGGTTGTAATTATGATTTTCACCAGTTTTACAGTTACATTTAGGCATATTGTGAAATTTTACTGAACATAAAATGTCAAATAATTGTGATTAGTGATTTAATTAAATTAATTAATTAATTAAATTTAATTTAACTTTTTTATTTTATGCAACTATAAAATTAAAACACAAACCTACACACACAAGCTTACATTCTGATGTTTGATTTAATAACCAACATAAAAACAAAAAAGGTTCCACTACCCACATTTAAGTGCCCAGTTATATTTTTTTGTTACCATAAGACTGGTGATGTGTCTCAGTGTTTTCAGTTTTCTTATTTGCCTCAATGTAATTTATTGAAAACAAAAACATGTGTTTGATAGGAATTATAATGTGATCGTGTGTTTACTGAAAACTAAACAATTGTGATTGTTGAAAAACTCTGATCAGGTGATTGTGCAGTAATTGCCACAGCCCTAATGGCATTCCAAATAGCCTGAAAAAGATGTCCTTTGTCTCATTGACTTTAAAGTATCTTCTGTAGCCTACATAAAATGAGGGTCCATTACCACTTTTGGAAAGTATGTCATGGGTCATATGTTTCAGTTTCTGACAGGCTGCATAAAGTTCCCTACAGGCTAGATTTTTGGTCCACTGAAACTAGGCCTGTTTTTTTTTTTTTTTTTTTTTTTTTTTTTAAATGGCAGATCACTATGAGTGAAACCCTCTGAAAGTAACTGGACTGAGTGCAGTGGTGCTGTGAATTGAGTCTAAAATAGACAGAATTATTATATATTTTTTCATGCTATGCTATATATCTAAATTATAATTCAGTGTTTAATTTAGTGACCAATAGTGGAAACAGCTTTTTTTTCTTTGTTAGGTGATGAAGCAATGGTACAATGGAGATATGTAGCAATGCTGATTCTAGTATAAATCTATTGTCTTTAGGTCTTATGGACCTGGAATATAATGTCATTGTTTGACCATTCTAAATCTGTCTACTAGAGGAAGTTTTATAACCAATGCCATATGATTTCTTCCAAAGAGAACAGGCCTGAAAAGTTTATTTTTCTTTTTCAGCTGTGCACATCCCACCTACCGAGTTCATCAGATGCTCCGAATCACTACCAGGCTGTGTGTCGAGCTCTGTATGCCGAGACCAAGGAGCTACGCACCTTTCTGGAGAAAATCAAGAGTGCCAAAGAGGTGAGGCTCCTTAACTTCTTACACTGCCTAAACGATAAGCCAAGAGAGGACATGTGTTAGTAATTTTACCATGATTAAGGAGTGTTAGGCATGACTAAGTAAAATTACTGTAACCATGGCCCCAAGTGTCTTATTTCTTTGGTAAGACAGCAATAAAGTACAGTCTGAGAAACAATCACCAGTATATAATAAAAATGTAGTGTTAATAATCACAATAAACAAAATTATTCTTCTGCTAAGTAATCTAGTAGAATATGGTTGAAAAGCACCATAATGGTAAAAAAAAAAATTCATGAAGAGCACAATTCATTTTTTTTAACTTGGCACATTTATATAGAATTTGATCAGTTTGTTACATTTTAACATTTTTTTTTACAAATAACACAACCACCAAAATAACATAGGCAATACACAGGAAAAAAAAGAGTGAGACAGGTCTGATCACAAACCACTGCAGAATATATACAAAAACTGTACTGCAACCACAGCATTGGTGAATGTGCAGAACTTATAGGGATAACTGTTGTGATCAGGCGATTTCTCTGAATGTAGAGACCACTCAGCTACAGTCGCTGAAGTAAGCAATGACTAATCCCTTTAGATTATACTAGAATTGCATAAGAGATGCGTTTGAAACAGGAAAACAGTGCTCAAGTGAAAGGCATGATTACAGATCCAGATGCTAAATTGGTTGCTGTAAACTCTCTTGATTGAGACTAGCTGAGATTTAATTAATCATTCATTCATTCACAATTGGCAAACTTCTGCAGTGCTCTTGTTTTCTCTCATTCTGACACTGTAAATTAAGCATATTGGAATATTATATTGACTTAGGTACAACATCACTGCAACATTTTTAATATCCTGCAATCTCAGAATAGAAGCCCAAAATAGCAGTGTAATAAGCTGCTGTGTTTTGTTTGGAGCAACGATAGGCAGCACTGTCACAAGTACTAAAGCTATTAGTTTAAATAAATTTCCCAATAGTGTAGAGGTAGTGTCAAATCAAGTACCTTTTTCACTGAATAAATCTTATTGATGGAGGGGGTAGCACTGTACAAGACTATATATAACATTATATGTATTTCTACATGTGTATACATATATATTTTAGACAGTTTCCAAACTACTGTTTGTGGATTTACTGGTAACTTTCATTGATAATTTTAAAATAGCTTACTCAACACTGCACAGCCATATGCAAATGTAACATCCCTGGATAAATGACTAGTATTTAAATGGTTTCTGGATTTTCTAAGTGACAATAAGCATGCCCTGCCGAAAACATTTAAATGCAAAGTTACTTTTTATCATATTGAAAACAGAAAGTGATGAAATATAACCTATGTATGAAGTTTTAAATTCAATGAAATATAAAATGAACACACAATTTTAAAAATGCAAGAAAAGCAAATAATTTGAGTCCTTTGGAGGAGAATGTGTTAACACATTTAGAAAACACAAATTATACACTATTTCCACTACTTTGCAGCACTGTATTTACTGTCTCTGAGTCATTACTCTGACTCATTTCTCTATCTATCCCAAACATTAGCTGCTTAAACTTTGTATAACTCTCTCGCTTAGTGAGAGGGGTTCCTCCACTGCACCATCCCTCTTCGTCAGCTGTTTGCTGAGGGAATGGCCTATTATCCACATCCTCGTGACTACTTTAAGGGCAGTCAGTACTGGACAGCATGGCTCTTGCGTCTGCTCGCGTAATGGGTTTGTCTGTGCTGGGTGTGCCAGTTTGCCTCAGGCCACTTGAAACTTTTCTTCTACCTCTGCCTTAGCTGGAATAGTGTTATGAATGATTCTATCTGAGATAAATCTCAGGCATTTCAGCATTGTAGAACATCATGTACAGGGTCATAACAAGTGCTGGCTAGTGGTTTTCTGGAGCTGCACATGTCTATATCATAACATTAGAATATGAAAAAGTTCATTTGTATTGAAAAGGTAAACTATATTAATTAGACGTAAAGTCACAGGTTTCAAGGCTTTTTTGTTTTACTTTTGATCAGTATGGGTTGAAGCTCATGAAAAACAGAAATCCATAATCTCAAATTATTAGAATATTTCATTTTGATTTTGAGCAAATTACTATTAAAACAGTACCAACATAAACTTAAAAGGCTAAAAATGTCAGTCTACATGTAATGAATATAAAATAAATAAATTATGAACAAACGCTCAGTGAAATGTTTTTAAAGATATTTACCAGGTAGAGCTCATATTGTCACCACAGCACAGCTATAGAAGCAAAATACAGCCATGGCCGAAAGTATTGGCACTAGGGCTGCCACAAACGATTATTTTTATAGTCGACTAATCACCGATTATTTTTAAGATTAGTCGACTAATCGGATCATACATTAATTGAATATAAAACATACAGCTTATTGCACTAGAATGCAGCTGCTATTATATAACCGTCATTAGATTTCAGCTATATGCTAACTAAATATAAAAACAATTAAGACCATAGTTCATTAAACCTTTAATGAAATATGCAGTTTGTTGCAACAAAGTTATTTAACTGTTTAGCATAAAGTGTAAACATAGCACTGAAACATAACGTTAGAAAACATTAGCATTCCTATTCAAACACATCACTGTTATAACGTTACAGAAAACACATGAATGTGTGCTAAGGCTGATGAATTAAATCGTCATCACTAATGTTAACTTTTACAGCTATAAATATGAGTAAGCAGCAAGTTAACTCTCTGTTTACGCTAATTTTAGCAGGTAACTGGCAATTTAGCTTACTGAGATGACGGTCCCTCTTCATCATTGTCACAACCAGCCACAACAGCTTCCTTTTCAGGTGCTTGTGCATCGCAGCTGTGGTGCCGTGGAAGGCACGTTCTGCCTTGCAGATATTGCATTGCACACGTTTCTCTTTCATTTTCTTAAAATTATCCCACACTTTTGAGCTCTGTTGCCAGCTAGCCATGATGAGCCTGTCTGTATAACGTCCTGTGACGTCATCCACGGCCTACCCCGGTTACCACTACTGCGCATGGACAGAAAGGCAGATGCAGCAGTTTGGAAAGAAAAAGAAAGTAAAAAAACAAACAAATGAGGCATTGACTATTAAATTAGTCGTTGACTATTTTAATAATCGACATAATCGTGACTAGTCGACTAATCTTGGCAGCACTAGTTGGAAAAATGAAGTATTTCTCCCAGAAAATAATTGCAATTGCTCATGTTTTGTTATACACATGTTTATTTCCTTTGTGTGTATTGGAACAACACGAAAAACAAATCAAATTTGACATAATTTCACACAAAACTCCAAAAATGGGCCGGACAAAATTGGCCCCTTTTCAAAATTGAGGGTAAATAACTTTGTTTCAAACACGTGATGCTCATTCAAACTCGCCTGTGATAAGTAACAGGTGTGGGCAATTTAAAAATCACACCTGAAACCAGATAAAAAGGAGAGAAGGTGACTCAATCTTTGCATTGTGTGTCTGTGTGTGCCACACTAAGCATGGAGAACAGAAAGAGGAGAAGAGAACTGTCTGAGGACTTGAGAACCAAAATTGTGGAAAAATATCAACAATCTCCATCTCAAAGTCCATCTCTAGAGATCTTGATGTTCTTTTGTCCACGGTGCGCAACAAAATCAAGAAGTTTACAACCCATGGCACTGTTGCTAATCGCCCTGGATGTTGATGGAGGAGAAAAATTGATAGTCCGGATGGTGGATAAGCAGCCCCAATCAAGTTCCAAAGAAATTCAAGCTGTCCTGCAGGCAGAGGGTGCATCAGTGTCAGCTCGAACTATCCGTTGAAATTTGAATGAAATGAAACGCTATGGCAGGAGACCCAGGAGGACCCCACTGCTGACACAGAGACATAAAAAAGCTAGACTGCAGTTTGCCAAATTGTATGAAAGTAAGCCAAAATCCTTCTGGGAAAACATCTTGTGGACAGATGAGACCAAGATTCTACTACATCATTCTACTGTTTACCGAAAACGGAATGAGGCCTACAAAGAAAAAAACACAGTACCTACAGTCAAATATGGTGGAGGTTCAAAGATGTTTTGGGGTTGTTTTGCTGCCTCTGGAACTGGGTACCTTGACTGTGTGCAAGGCATCATGAAATCTGAAGATTACCAAAGGATTTTGGGTCGCAATGTAGGGCCCAGGGTCAGAAAGCTGGGTTTGCGTCCTAGGTCATGGGTCTTCCAGCAGGACAATGACCCCAAACATACTTCAAAAAAAGAAATGGATGGAAACAAAGCGCTGGAGAGTTCTAAAGTGGCCAGCAATGAGTCCGGATCTAAATCCCATTGAACACCTGTGGAGAGATCTTAAAATTGCTGTTGGGAGAAGGCACCCTTCAAATATGAGACTTGGAGCAGTTTGCAAAAGAAGAGTGGTCCAAAATTCCAGTTGAGAGGTGTAAGAAGCTTGTTGATGGTTATAGGAAGCGATTGATTTCAGTTATTTTTTCCAAAGGGTGTACAACCAAATATTAAGTTGAGGGTGCCAATAATTTTGTACGGCCCATTTTTGGAGTTGTGTGTGAAATTGTCAAATTTGCCTTTTTTTCCTCTGTTTTTTGTGTTGTTCCAATACACACAAAGAAAATAAACATGTGTATCACAAAATGTGTGTAATTGCAATAATTTTCTGGGAGAAATACTTCATTTTCTGGAAAAAATTCAGGGGTGCCAACACTTTCGGCCATGACTGTAAGCTTTCTGTGGAATGATGCCACAAAAGAACTATGTTTGTTCCCTAAAGAACCTTAAAATCTCCCTAATCTAAAACTTCTATGCCAAATATAAGTGAGTGGTATAATATTGGTTTTGACCACTTTGACTTTCTTTTTTGTGATATACTTGTATGCTTACAGCAAAAAAATTATCAAAAACTTTCATGAAATAATTGAATTACTTTCTAATAATTATCACAATTTTCCTGCCAGGCAGTTTTGCTCATTAGGTAATCTGCAGTTACCAAGCAAATAACACTCAACCATTACACAACGAACAGTACAGTGAACTTACTGCTTTATTACAGAATTCAATTGATTTATTATTCATATTTGTATGTAAATCAGGACAATACAAATCAATGTCTGGACTAAATTTGTCATTTCTAATCATCCCCATCTTTACATAATGACTTGGCCTATTCTCACCTGTTTGTCTAATAATGCGGTGAGAGTTCTGGTGTGGACTGACTGCTATTATTTTATAGTAGTGGATGTTGACCATTGGTCATGGTCCATCTCAAATGTCAATGCACTGTGTGTGTGTGTGTGTGTGTGTGTGTGTGTGTGTGTAATGAATATAAAATATTGATTTATCTTTTTTAATTAAATAATGATGACATTCCTAATTATGTGTGTATGTATAAGATGACTAGTGTACAAATGGGCCAGATACAGAGCTTGTGTAGACCTCTCAGTGCGAAATGTGCCACTTTTTTCTGAGGCACGTAATCAGATGTACCCACCATGCATTTCAAACAGCTTTTACTTATGGATGCTACTAGGCATTCAGCCAAATAATATGATAAACACGTTATCGAAAAACACATGACCAGTGTCTGCAGACAGAGTCTCACTTCATGTATCCTACTGAGAAAAACAGTGAGTGCAGATTGCAGTCAGCAGGCTGATTTGTATAAGATGGAAGCTGCTGCAGTGGCTTTAGAGAAAGGAAGATGGGAGCTGAATGAGGGAGAGAAAGATACTTGTATGGTGGATGAATTGTAAAGCAGTGGAATCAGCTTTGTCTCCAAGGCTTTCCTCTGAACTGTGGCTGACTGACAGGAAGTGTCTGATCTGGCTCTGATGTTTCACACAGCCTCAGGCCACAGAAGACCCAGAATCAGTTTGTGAAAGTGTGTGTGTGCTTGTTTAAAATGTATGAGAAGAACATTCTGCTTTCTGCAGGTTTTCTGATTAAAAGCGACTGTACACTAGAGAAAAGGAGAGGATGAAGAGAGCATCTTTATTTAAGTCAATTGATGTGTGCATGCATGCTCTGTTTATCATAAAGGCTGTAAACTCGCAAACTTGGCATACGCCTGGCTGGAGTTTGCTTGACGTTTATTTAGGAGAAAAGCACACAGCCAAAGAATGTTTAAGGTTCTTTACATTGGTTATAAATGAAGACCGTCACACAGATAGCCTCAACAATTACAGACAGTGAAACTAGAGACATTGTTAGTTGATTCAACTTTAATCCATGTAGATGTAAAAATGTAGTTGTTTGTTAAGCATATTTTTAAATTCTCATACTAGTCACTGTTCCAGTAACTAAAACTATAGCATGATGTAGATGCACTTTAATGTAAATGTTTTTTCATACAGTGTTTTTATACACCTTTTTATATGCTCTCTAGTTTGCAGTTTTTAATGAAATATGCGTGGTCTGTTCATTTAAGTATATTTAAAGTTAGTCTGTAATGTCTACAGAGGTGTCACATTACGTGAGATTTATGGCCAGTCCATTCATTTCATATGAGATGCTTCAACCTGTGTCCTCACACTTACCCTGGTGTGTAGACAGTCTGTTACTTGTTGTTTAATGCTTACTTGCTGACTGTAAATTGATCATGTGAGAGTGCAACAAATTGGTTCAACATTGAACCAAACTCTGGGATGCAGTCAATGAGCAGCTAATGTGTCTTCTTAACTGACTGCACTTTTGCCAAACCCAATAATCCAGTTAAAATAATTTTCACTTTTTTTTGTCTCTCTGCTTTTAGAATTTGCGACGTATGGAGAAAGACACTCCAGAAAAGCCTGTCAGAGACCTAAATGAGTTGCAGAATGCAGATTGGGTAAGAATATGCTTCTTTTCCACAAACTCCCATCAGCTTAATATAGAAACTGGAATCTGAAAGTAGGTGCTGGTGTATAGGTACACAGTTGTCATAGTGAGGGGGTGTTGGGAGTATTGTGCCTAATTGTTCCATGCATTATATATGGTTGTGTAAATGTTAGTTGAAGGTGTAATTAAGATGTCATTAATAGGAATGTGCATGAAAAAAACCTGTGAATAAGCTTAACCTGTCTGTTCTGATGTGTGTTCCTCTGTGCTCCAGGCTCGGTTCTGGGTGCAGGTGATGAGGGACCTGAGGAATGGAGTGAAGCTGAAGAAGGTTCAGGAGCGTCAGTATAACCCTTTGCCCATTGAGTTCCAACTCACTCCCTATGAGATGCTCATGGATGACATCCGTTCTAAACGCTACAAACTCCGCAAAGTTATGGTGCGTGTGTGTATTTGTGTAACACTTCTTTTTGCCTTTGCTTTATAATAACACTTTGTGCCCTATCAACGAATAACCATCAATCATCAGTTTTCTCTTTCATTGTGGTAAATAGATATTTTAGTTTCTTTTTGATGTAGTACAACATTTCACAGTAAAATTATGAATGTTCTTTATTGCTTCTGAATAAACAGAAGAAGCACTATTGTTAATTCTTTTTTTTTAATTGAGGACATTAAACAATATCACAATGTACTTGCATGTATGGTTTTTCGTTGAAAATTCACAGTTGATGTAGTTTTAATTAACGTGGCAGTTTGAATTTTTTTAGTGATGTGCTATGAGCATTTACCAGACAATTATATAATCATTAAACATATTTTGATGCCCTCATTGATTTTTATATTAAGACTTGTGCTAGCAAATGATTAAAATATTTAATCACTATTAATCATATTATGTTGTAGTTAAGTAGTTTTCAGTTAATCACATTTTTGTTTAAGAACATTTGTCACAAAATTTTTTTTTTATTTAAAAGCAGCACAGTCTCACAAGTGGGCACCATACAGTTCAATGAACTGTGTCTTTGAACATTATTTTCATTAAGTCTTATTTACTTTATCACAGAATATTTCAGCAAAAAAATGCAAATTTTGTAAAGACTAACATTATACATTTATTAATGCGTTTTTTTTTTAATACTAGCAACACTTTCCAGCTAAGGTTTATATGTAGTATGATTCAGGGATACAATATATAAAAATATGTAACTGAATATTTGTTCAATTTGTAAATAATAGGAATTATTAAAGAATGGTGAGATGTTGAGTTCCAGACTAACTTAAATACGGTATATACTAATGCATCTCCAAAAATTAGTTCACGATTTAATTCAAAAAGTTGCACAGTCAAGTGCTTTCGATTGATAACACGTAAAATGATATATTGCAAGTAGTAATTTTCTCAAACTTGAAATGAAAAATTCAAATAATTTTATATTCATGATTTCTGAATGTCATGAGACAGTAAGACTTGAAATATATCGCGTTATGTGTGATGCAAAGAAAATAGGACAATTTACCTTTTTGAATTTTTTTGAGGTGGCACTATAATAGAAACAGTGAAATTAGTACAGTGCTTTTGGAAACTTTCTTTTTGGTGATGGGGATCTACTTCAGTTCTTTTCTGTGGATAAACAAGACAAAAAGTTAAACTCATTCCATCACAAATGTATGCCAGCCTCCCTGAATACTGACATATGCAGCTTTGTTTCTGACGGCTATTTTTGGAGCTTTTGTTTTCTCTGGTCAAACAGGGAAAGCTGGTTTATCACTTTCTCCACTTCGTTTTTTTCTTCTTCAACTGAGAAGAGGAAGAGTCCCACATTTCAGTTCATACAGTTCACTTTTATTGTTTTGTGTATCAGTCATTTACTCAGAGCAATGTTTGCTCTTCTTATCAGAAGATGACTTGGTTGTTCCTTGAGTTGAATGGTATGAATGTTTTACATGTACTTACTTGATATCAAGACTACTACAGCACATCAGCATGTGTTTGATAGTTGAATGTATATAGAAACAGCAAGTGGTTTAAAAATGTTACCAAGCATGAAAGCCTGTTGATATCTGACACGTCATCATTAATATCAGTAAAAAAGGAGGTGATAAAAAATCGGGCTTGAGGTGTGTGAAGTAATAGGTCAACTTTTATTTGCATTAGACACCTTTGCCCCGACCAACTGATGTCTAAATAATTATGAGCAATGTTCATGAAATACTTTTTCATTTTTTCACTCACATAAGACAATTTTTAGTTACCTATAAGTCCAGAGTTAGATACACTTATTAGATTACAAGCCATAATAACTAGTCTAGCAATAGAAAGTACCTGTTTTGTCTGTTATAGTGAGCCTGTCTGTCACAGCAGCTGTACACATTCTTGAAAGATTGCATTGTTGACCATATCGCGTCTAAAGAGTTTTGAATCTGACCAGTGACCTTTATCTTGCCTCATTCTTGTAGGTGAATGGTGACATTCCTCCCAGGTTAAAGAAGAGTGCTCATGAAGTCATACTGGAGTTTATACGATCCAGACCTCCTCTCAATCCTGTGAGTGTACACACATGCACAGAAACAAGCAAAAACATATCCAGCAGTTCAGAAGTTTTTAGAAGTTCATTATAAATAATTATTCGGATTTATCTTTGATCACTTAATTTTGCATTTTGGATGTTAATTTTATTCAAACTCTATTACACTCATTGTCCATTTAATTGGGTACACATACTTTGTTTGCACTACTTGTCCATTTTGTCAGCTCTACTGACCATATCGGTTCACTTTGTAGTTCTACAATTACAGACTGTAGTCCATCTGTTTCTAGCCTCCTTTTTGTTAGCCTCCTTTCACCCTGTTCTTCAGTGATCAGGACCACCACAGTGCAGCTATTATTTGGGTGTTGGGTTATTCTCAGCACTACAGTGACACTAACGTGGTGGTGTGTTAATGTGCATTGTTCTGATACGAGTGGAGCAGACACATCAGGACTGCTGGAGATAGTAAACAGTATGTTAGCTCACTGTTCTCACTATGTATTAGATACACCTACCGTGATGGTCCACCTTGTATATGTAAAGAAGCTTGCAGAGGCTAATCTGTTGCTTTACAGTTTGTGTTGATCATCCTGTAGTCCTTTAATGGTGATCACAGGATATCGCCTATAGGATGTTGTTGGGTTTCACTCCAGCAGTGACAATGAGCTCTACTGTGTCTGATCCACTTCTATCAGTTCAACACACACTGTGGTGCCGAGAATGATCCACCATCCAAATAATTCCTGCTCTGTGGTGGATCTGTGTTCTTCCATTGAAGAAAAGTGTTAAAGGAGACTAACAAAATACACAGAAAAACAGATGGACTACAGTCTGTAATTGTAGAACGAGAAAGTGCACATATATGGTTAGATAAAATGGCCAGTGAGTGTAGATACATGCAAGGTATGTGTATATAATGAAGTGTCCAGTGAGTGCATTCTTGTCACTATTCAGTTTTCTTGCTCATTTTATCAATGTGGACACAACTCAATTTTTTTTTACATTTATTTTAAATTTATTTTTATTTTATTTTATTTTATTTGTTTTTATTTATTTTTAAAACGTTTCTGGTTTTGTAATGTAGCAACTCAGGACTAGCATATTTAGCATTTTATTTATTTATTTGCAAAAAATGTGTTTGATAGTATTGGAATGAATTCTCAAGCTGCAAATGTCATTACCACTTTGTAAAGCTGTATGAGATCACTCAACAAACAAAAAGGTTTGGAAAACCCAGAATGCTTACAATTGTTATCTGTGTACATATTTATCTCTCTCTAGGTCGCGGCTCGTAAGCTGAAGCCCCACCCTCCAAGGCCTCCTTGCTTACACGAACGAATCCTGGCGGAGATCAAAGCAGAGAGGAAGCTCAGGCCTGTTTCTCCTGATATGATCCGCAGGAATCGTCTCGGTTAGTGTTTTTTTACACCATTTACACAATAAAGGACAAGTCTAGTACATGAACATATTCCTGTAGTTGCAGCACCTCATTTAATACTAAATTTAACCTCAATTTCCTTTGAGAACTCACAGTACTTGCTATACATATTTAGTGTATTATTGGTTGTAATTGTACTGCATTATTGGTTATTATTGTACTTATGAGATGATAGCTGTGTTTCTTTATACACATTTTGCTTTGCCAATTTAAGAATTCATAAGCTAATACATTTTGTACACTGTACCTCATATATTAGCTGAAATGTCATAAGAATGTCATGCCATTTATCAGGAGATGGCATATATGTAGAACTCAGCAAGAAAAAGGAGAGGTCAGTGCAGGTCATTCCATGCAGCAGTGTGGATGTGTGACAGTGTGTCATTCTCTCGTGCATGGCTGCCTCCGTTGCTGCTTTGTTGTTGCCTCAAATCCTCTCTGACATGAATCTATGTTATATGGCGCTGCCTTGCACCTCCATGCTAACGCTTCATTGTTACTGTTGTGTTTATTGCTTCTTCTCACCAAAGCAATATAAATTGATATTTAATTTTCTCTCATTTTGTAATTTCTCTAATTGATCCATGTCATTACACATGATTCTGTTCTTTTAACAGATGCTGTTGAATGGTTCATCTGTCAGTGGCTTCGTTGAGTTATACTGTGTAGTTAAGGTTTTGTCTTTTTGTTAAAGCTATGCACATGTACCAGTAGGATGTTGTACTCGTCTGATGCTATATTTGTTCATCATTGGCTTACTTGTTGCTGTTATTGGGATAAATCTGGAAACAACGTGATCGAGACGAGACAAATTAGAACACGAGTTTACATTGGATTACATTAGTTACGTTAGTAGCTCATTCATTCCGAAACTGCACTGACTGTTTGAAATGTTAGATTAAGGATAATGGTTATCTTGTGTCTGTGTCTATTTTATAAGGGTGTAAGGAAAAAGAACATTCAAAACATCAAAACTTTAAAGGTGAAATTACCCTCTGGGTCTTCTGAAGATCTCTCATTCTTCATAGTTTGTCGAAACTACTGTCTCAAAACTAAGCATTTGAGTGCATCCAGTCATGTTCATTTTGTAATGGTAATGCTCTAGACTCACTTAAATAACTGCTGTATTTTGAACTCTGAAGTTGCTTATGTATTCTATAGGTTATGATTTTTAGGGCTTGTTACCCCACACATGCTGGTGCACCAGATACTCAGCCTTCTGGGGTAGATGGGGGTAGTGTCACTGCTTTTTAATTCAGATTTTTTTTCTCCCACAAGCTGACACCATGCCTTGTATGAAATATGTGTATACTTTTCAGGTAAAGATGGGAAAGGCAGTATTAAAGTCTGCATCACACAAAGGAGGAGGCTTGTGCTTGCCTGGACCCTCCTAGAGTCAGTGACGGTGCAAAGTGATGGGGAGAGGCCTAACGGAAGGGATGGGCTAATTGGCTACCACTACATTGGGAAAAGGATAAAAACTGGCAAAAACTTGTCCCACCCTTCTACCATAGAAGATGGAGTATCTGGAGCATTGGTGTTTGTGTAATTTATCATAGACTCCAAACAGCTTGAAAAGAGAAATTTCTTCTAAAGTAAAAGTGTTCATGTAAAATGTTCAGTTTAGCAGGTGACTCCAGACAAGTCCATGATTTAAGTGGTTAAAACAGGACTGCATAAATATGTGCCTGTATTACTGTAAAAAACACTTATTCTAGAGTGATGATTCAGCTTCTAAGAGTTTGCAGTCACCACTATCTGATCATCTTTCAAATTGAAAAGGAAATGAGTTAGATAGAGACAAAACAAAGGGTTGATGTCCTGTATCATGTTTATCTGTTTGTTCATCACACAGATCTTATCATGTAATAACACGTGACCTCTTTTTCACAAGCCTGTTCTAACGTAAAACTTTTAAAGCAATACAATCACAATTTCTGCTAACTATGCTAGCTAGCTTTTGGTATGCCATAAAACAAGTTTCAGTTGTGCTAAAAACAGTGAGAATCAACAGTCATAGCACAGATTAGTGTGTTTGGTTTCTTTTAGAGTCACAACATATACAGAGTAACTAAGACTAAAATGAATAGATTTATATAATCTGTTTATATTGAGAATGATGCTTCAGTGTATATCATTAAACAGTATACTAAAACAGTATCTATAGATAATAGTTCTGTAGTTTGTGTGTAGTGTGACAACTGTTTATGAATGTTTAGTATGTATGGATTAGTATTGTCTGATTGACTTGAACTAAAATAGCTTGTGTTGCCTTTCTAATCAGGCAACCGAACTAAGCTTCACTGTACTGTACTTCTGTACCAGTTTAAAAACTGATAAAGTTGATGATTTTATGTTTTTTGTTTTTGTTTTACTTACCCAAACAAATCTACCTCAGCATTTTTTAGAGTATTTTACTTTTACCACAGTCTACCTCAATATTTTTGAGTGAATTTTATTTTATTTCATTTTAATACTTTTGTTTTTTATAACTAGCTCATTGCACCACTTATTCTTTTCCTCTCCTTTCCTTTTTCTCCTGTAACTCTGGCCTAATCTCTCAGTAATGAGACCGCTTAGCATGTCTGTGAGTTTTGACTCATCAGGTAAAGACTCACTGTGGCTTCTTTACTACAGTTCCACTCTCTGATCCTTTAGTCTGTGTTGTATGTTAGATGTTCTGCTTTAGTAGCTTCTCCCCTATATGTCCTGCGTGTAGGTCAGAGCAGGATCGTTCACGCTGGTGCACCCCCCACAGTCCTGAAGAGAAAAGGAGTCGGAGAGAGGAAGGGGTCAATGCAGTGTCCTCAGCCTGAGCCATATCTTCATTACATTGGGGTTACATTACCATTCTGTCAATGGCCATTTCCTTTTCAGGAAGCACTAGAAATTGAGAAGCTACATCCTTCTTTGAGTTTTCATGGACTCAAACACGAGGCTTTTTAATGTAGCGATTTCATTGTGCAAATCAGTGGTCCACAAAATGTTTTTTCTTTATTCATCTCAAACTCATCATCTGTTGGGCAAATTGCTTTTAATTCAACATTTGAATAGCATACGAATGCTTGTAGCCACACATTGAGACTCAGTTATTAAGTTATTGGCTCATATCTCAATAGGCTAACTTGATGATTAACTTAATGTTTTCTTGCTATGCTAAAACCTCAGCCCCAAACATCTTTTTTGTATGTATTGTAGAAAATAAATTCAAGAATTTCTGCATGTAAGAAATATATGCTGAACCACCAGTAAGAGTGCAAGTTAAGAGGTTTATATATTTTTTATCTGTAGGAAAATGTAGTATGAAACTGATTCTGCAAGCATGGCACATACATGTCCATGTGCACATACTTGTGGACCACTAATGTAGGAGTTCCCCCTTGGTTAGCCGAGTGGCTGTCTTGTTCTATCGTAGCTTGTAAAGGAGAATAAATAGAGATTAATCATAATGCTAGCTTCTACTCTAATGACCAGCTTGCATTCATAATCCCAAGAGTGCAAGGCCAGATGATGCTGGACTCACGATTATGTAACAGTAGCTCCTTTATGTCATAGCTGACTTTAGTGTATCTGGCCTGCGGCTATGTTGTCAGCGGATACTTAGCACGCCCCGCTAGCCCTGACCCCTCTCCTCCAGCTCCTCCTCTCTCTTAGTGTGCTCTTTGGCCCCCCTCACCACCATGCTGCACAATAAGTTATTGTGATTAGTTGCTGCTTCTTTGCCCTCACTGGACTGTGTTTGTGCTTCTTTGTGCTTAATATCCAGCTTCCACAGTGTGCCGCACTCTCTGAAGCATCTCGCCAAGCTGACAGATGGCTAACGTCACTGTGTGTATTGTGCTTACTGGCTGAGCTAACTGTGTGGTTGTGGCTGATTGGTTGAGTGTAAATTTGGTTGGTGTGGCCACTTGTTTAATGCCACCATGTCACAATACAGCTCAGAAAGGGCAGGCACTGTTGTTAAAGCCACAAAGCATGTTGGTGTTTTTTTGGGGATCATATTGAAGAATATGTTCCTTTCTAGGCGCAGGCAAAAGCATCAGCACTCCTCAAGACTTGTTCCGAAGCTCAGGTAAAGTATTCTAATCACATGCATGAATTTCGGACCACTCTGACACTCAAAGAGGAGTGTTGTGGATGTGGTTGGATTTTCAAAGCTTGAGTATGAAGAGGGCTTCCTCACACTGAGCATGTGCAAGCTGTAGTCTTACACAGAGTTCAGTTTTTCCCTCTAGCTGAGGATTAGTCTACTTTATACACGCTTATATAATTGTGAATCTTGGGACATTAATATTTAATGTAGTTTTACTTTTTGGTGCTCTGCTTACCCACATTTAATGTTAAGATACTTGCCTCAAATGACAGATGAACTCTGGCATAAGTTTGTGTGCATACTTTTACTGGAACGGAATATACAGTAAAGTATATATCTCTTTAAATTTAATAGTTCTCTAGTAGTTGATGATTAAATATTTCTGGAATTATGCTAATTATATTCATGCATCTAAAAAATTGAATATTGTGAAAGAGTTGAATTCAATTGATTGAATTCAAAAAAGTAAATTCTATGTCATATATTTTATATTCAGTACATGTAACACACTTTCAAGCCTTTTTTGTTTGAATGGTGTTCAGTATGGCTTATAGCTCATCAGAAATCAGCTTATAGAAATCATAATTCCAGAATCTTTAATAAATAGAATATTTCTTTTGGTGTTTGAGTAAATTACTATTCAAACAGAATCATCATTAAAACAAAAACAATCCTTGAAATATGTCACTTTATGTGTAATGAATATAAAATTTTTAAAACATTTAAAAAATAAAGAATTTTTGTATTTTGAATTCATGTATTTTCTGAAGGTGATGAAAGAGATTGTGCATTCTGTTGGTTTGTCTTTTTTTATTTTGCAAACATTTCTGTACTGGAATTAATATTGAATTAATAATATTTTGAGTAGTATTTTTTGCCACATAATGAACTTGAGCAGGTAATTTCTATTAGGAGATCAAATAATTTCCTACCTGAAAGCATTTCAGCTTCAGAGCCTCTCATCTGTTCTATAGCTAAACAAGTTACTCTCTTATTTCAGACATATGCCATGTTCAGTCATTTCACATGAGATCTAATTAGCCATATTGCTATACTATGTTCTGATTATGCCACATGGTGCTTTATACAGACTTGTCCACCCCTGACGCACCCAGAAAGTTGGCGATCAGCACACTTGCCCTGGCTAATGGCACACCACCAGCTCACAGCCCTGTGAATGGAGTTGCAGGAGCTCAGCCACTGTCACAAAGAAAGAGACTTCTCAAGGCACCCACACTGGCTGAGCTAGACAGCTCTGACTCTGACGTGAGTGAGAGTGTATATGTGTTTCGTATCAATACTTAGAATTTATGAAAAAAACTGGTTTTCCTATGTTTGGCTATTTTTATGAGTTTGGGCAGAAAGTCTGTGTACATCTCTTAGTGCCAAACAGATTATTACCTTCTTGACATGTGTTTAAACTTTAAACAAAAAATAGGCTTAAAAATGTGTAATAAATATAAAATATATTAGTTAACTTTTCTGAGCATAAATATACCATCAATCAAACCCAGTCAATGAATGGCACATGCCATTTTAATTTAAAATTTGTGTTCCATATGTTACATAACGAAAATCTTTTGAGTTGATGTCAAATCATAGGACATAGTCTTTGTAATGTAAATATATTCATAGACGCTATAAATTATAATGGTTTAATGTTAGATGTAAGTAATATGTGAGTGTAATATCTTCTTCCTGGTTGTAGTAAGATCAACATGGTTGGATTAGATATTTAAAATAATAATAATAATAATAATAATAATAATAAATAAAAAGTCTTCTGTCCTGCAGGAGGAGCCCAGCACCCGCCGGTCAGTCAGCAGCTCAAGCATGTCCACCTCTATGTTGGACGACACCTCTCCAGAGTCTATCATGGGCAAGAAGAGTAAGGCTTTGATTTTGAATTTTTGAAAAATATTTCTGTTGTGTCCCTCCTACAAGCACTATAAATTAGTTGTTTTTGGTTTCTCTCTTTTCTCTTTCTCTCTGCAGTTCCTCCACAGTTTCTCCCCATTTCGTCCACTCCTCAGCCCGATCGTCACACTGCTCCTCAGCGGAGACACTCTATAGAGAAAGAAGCCCCTACCAATGTCCGGCCATTTTTGCCTCCGTCTCGCCAGAGCTCCAAATCTCTGGTATGTTAGACCTCCATGCAGCCATCCTACAGATTCAAATCTCTTTTGTAATAACGTTATTTTATGTTATAATATATTGGTAGTAATTTACAGTATATTTTCAGATTATAATAGCCGATCAGCATCTCTGAGGAGTGCATAAGTAGCAAAGAGAAATAGCATAAAGTTGCTAGACAGTTATAGACGCTGTATGTGACCAGAGTCTATAAGTAACAGTAATCAGATTCATATTACTGACACAATAACATCACCCTGTAAACAAGACTGAGGCAGTACTTATACTGATGTGTTTAAATATATGTATGGTGTAAAACAACATTTAAGTGATGTATATAGGTTGTTGCACTGATGAGCCGAAACATTAAGGCCTCAAAGATGAATATTGATTATCTTGAGGCAGTGGCTCATAGTAGATAGCCTGTGAACATTTTGTTCGTGTATTCAACATGTAAGAGAAATGGGCGTGACTTATCAGGTTTGGAACATCATTGTAACTACAAGGCCTGTGGGGTGCTTCCAGGCAGCAGTTTTTACAGTGGCCTCCAAATTCCCCACATCTCCTTCCAATTGAGTTTAATCTGTACAACAAGTTTAATCACAGGGAGGACAACAGCATATTAGTGTATCGGTCTTAATGTTTTGGTTTGTTGGTGTATAGCATGGTTCATATGTCTGTAGTCTGCTTCATGTCTGGCTGTATGCAGTGTTTGTTTTTTTGCATTACACTGAGAACAAAGTAGATAAATAAATAATGGTAAGATATAGATCAGTTTGTTGTGACAACTTTTAAATGAACTATGACGTTCAGAAATAGCTGAAGAATGTTTGGGTAAGTGATTATTTTGTAGCGGTATACAGTAAAAGCTGTAATTAAGATTCTTTCCTCCTTTGTATTCTGCTGTAGCTGCCATCGGAAAACAAGGTAAATCACTGTTATTGCCTTCTTACTAACATTCAAAGAGAACTGCAAAAGAAATTATTTTTAAATGGATACAAAAGATGGTTTAATGATCTACACAAATCATTACACAGAGATAAAACCCACAGCTTAAAATGACTGCCACTTAAGGCAGAGTGATGAGGAAGATTCTGTTCTTTTGGGGAAAAGACGTCTGTGACTAAGTAAAGACGTCACACATACTGTAGATAAGATTGGGACATATTGGTTTACAGTATGATTTGAAATAGGTAATGTTACAAGTAAGTTATTTCATACATCAAAGTAATTTCAAATGGACTGAAATGTCAATCATATTAAATGTGTTTATGGATAATATAAAATGAAGCAATTTTAGCAATTTGAATAAGCAAAATATAAAACAATTTTAACCAATTTTTTTGTTGATAGTGCATAGAGATAAAACATTTATTAAAAAGAATAGAATTAGAGTAGAATTTAAAAAGTCTTTATTGTATTTGGAAAGAACATTATGCATTATTTCCATTGATGAGTGGGTAGTTGTATGCAGCAGTGTCAAACAACACTAGATACTGTACACAGATACTGTTACAACACTAATGCTTCCCTAACGTGGTGTGTGGTTACAAAAAGCCAATATTTTTGTTTCGTGGATGTAATATAATAAATATAAATATAATATGAGTGGACTAATAATTTCACATTTGATTGGTGATTTAGTAACAGAAAACTGGGGGTTACTTATTTACATACCACTGAATACTTTGTTTTTCTGGAGGCTTGGATCTCACCCTTTATTTACACTCAAGGCTATGAGTATGGATTAACTGGGTTGCAACACATAACACAATACACTGGGAGGTGCCGCCCTAACGCCAGCTTATGTTGTGTCTTTGCATCATTTCCATTTGTGTTGTGGTTGTTTTGCTCATGTCTTTGGTATGGTATGGGAATCTGGTTTGGGGTGTTGCCATTCTTTCTTATGCTTACAGTGCTTTTGTCCTCATGTATTTATTTTTCCATAATTACCACTGCTTCATCCATATGGGAAACAAACTGCAGACATGATATGCTTGTGTTAATGACCTTTGTGTATGTGTATATGTGCGTGTGTGTAGGAGGAATTTTGCTACCCTGTGGAGTGCCTGGCTCTGACAGTTGAGGAGGTGATGCACATCAGGCAGGTTCTGGTTAAAGCTGAGCTGGAGAAGTTCCAGCAGTACAAAGACATCTACAATGCACTCAAGAAAGGAAAAGTGAGCACTGCTTTATACTCACTCAGATGCTTATTCTCAACAAGCTCTCAGGTTCTACATAATTGATCATGACTTTAGAAGACCGAACCTCTTGTTTTTTCATGCTGATGCTGATTAAAAATATGAAAGATCACCAATGAAGCAGTGATTCAAAAAAGTTGCTACTGTATACAAATTGAACTTTTTCTTTTTTAGCTTTGCTTCTCCTGTCGGACAAAGAGATTTTCCATTTTTACTTGGTCTTACTCCTGTCAGTTCTGCAAGAGGTGAGTGAAGCTAATATGTATTGTCCATTATTTAATTTTTAATTCTCTCTATATAGATATAAATAGTGAAATTAGAGCTGGGCGATATTGCCAAAAATGTTATCACAATAAATTTTTTCTATATTGATCAATCTCGATAATTATCACGATATTAAATTTTCTAACACTGTCATAGTTTTAAACATCTTTATAAAAACATCAGAATAAATACATGAAATGTTACTAAATAAAATATGAAATTGTTTATTGCCAGAACATAATATTGTAGCGTCCGGCTGGACGCGTTGAAAGGATGGACAAGAAAGACGTTTACTGTCGTCACTTTATTGTTGAAACTTACAATGATTGCTGTCGGCCGCAGCCACTCCAAAATAACAGGCTAGAGAACCAAGCTAATATGCTAATGCTAGCTAGCACTCTGGCTGAGACACACACACACACACATACAGCGAGCCCCCCTCCTTCTCACACACAGCGACCTTGCGCCCTCTCGCCCAGCCAATCACAGCTTGTCTTAAACACAACAGTGCATTTTGACGGTGCTGGTGAGGAGGAGCTAACAAGCAACAGTATTACACATCAGAACTCACTGTCAAGCTGCTTGGACGCGAAATGGAAACAAACGTTAATGCTCATCAAATTCTATTGCCCTGGCTTATCATCGTCATCGAGGGAAAACGTATTGTGAAAAAAATCAAAAACCAGCACCAAGTGAAATACACAGTATGTCCAAATGTTTGTAGATACCTGTTCATCCAGTGTTTCCTCTGAAATGAAGGGCATTATTAGGAAGTTGTGTTCCCACAAATTTTGTTGTAAATGTACATATAAATAATTGTGATTAATGAGTAATGATCTGTATTTGTTTATTTTACTCAATTATTAAAGAAAATTCCTAAAATGGCAAAAAAATGTTTTATTAGCATTGGCTACTGTTGTCACATTTTTCTTTGCAGCCATTCAATAAGAACAGTGTGACATCCAGTAGTAAATGTGTCTGTACTGTATGACTTCTGCTCTGCTTTCTACAGCATCCATTGGGATAAAGGCCACTTACTTACTATGTGAATGGCAACCTGGTGTTCCCAAAGGCAGCATAGCTCACTGTTTGATAAACAAATGATCAAGTACTATTCACCTAGCACTCAGGGGCTTTATTAAAGTTCTCTCCAGGGTTCATACAAGTGATTGAAAGTCTTGAAAATGCTTGAATATGAATGTTGTAATTGTGTTATGTTTGAAAAGAACTTGAATTTGAATAAAGTGTATTATGTATACATACATCCTGGTTGATCATAGCATAGTACCACTTTAATATGAAGTAAAATAATCCTTCGTATGTAAGAATGTATTTATATAGACATGTAATTTTCCACTGCTGAAAAACGAAAGTGCTTGAATTTGTTCTTAGAAAAGGTGTCTGAACTCTGACCAACAAGTAATCAGTAGAGCACTGTTTCCCTCAGGGGGTGCAGTGGGTAATAAGGTGCATTCCTGAGACATTTAACTTAGACTGCAATCAGATTAAATGATTCTCAAACAGTTGAAACCAGGTGATTATGTAATAAATATGATGAGCGTAATGATTTTGGATCACTCCAGTTCATGCTAACATTATTGGATGGAGCTCCATCACTCCAGAAAACAGTTCCACTGCTCCACAGCCCACACTTGGCATAGGGCATGAATGATGAATTTAGGTCCACATGTGTTTTTATCTCATATACATGAAAATTTAAGGAACAGAATGCTTCACTAAACTGTGCCCTATTTTGCAGGCCTGTTTGTTCACAGTGTTGTAAAAAGGTAAGTGTTACTCTAACAAAAATAAGCTTTATGTATGTATATACCTAGTGGTATAAAATAATTTTTTTGAGTCTGTCATCTAATTACTGTGTGTGTATATTTCAATCTAAGATGAGGCTGCCTTCCAAGCCTTACGCCAACCTGCCCATTTATTCTCTGGGCTCAAGTACCCTGCCTAAGGAGGAGTCTGGAGCTACAGCTGTACCAGAGAAGGCCTCAGGCAGCCACAGTCATCGCCACAGCCTGAAAAGGTCACTTTTACAGCATTCACATTTAACTTTCACTCACCACAGAAAAGTTACTTTTGCACTACATGTGCATTAGCAGAGATTTCTCAGAAAGCAAGGTTTTGGAAATATGCTGCTTTAGACCACATGACTGCTGAAATTCTTAGTGGTGCTATTGTGAAGTGTTAGAGTAGTAGACTATGGTACTTGTTGGGCTTAATCTAAAGATTATTGATTAACTTACTGAGTAATCAAACTAGTATGCATTTTTGCTGTTTGTTACTGGTACCATTCATAGTTATTAGTGTCTGTGCATGAATATTTCTGTCAGACATGACATGAACTTCACAGGGCATATAAAGTGTAATTACGTACCTTAATCTTTACAGATTTTCTAAGCACGGTGAGCACTCCTCTTCCAAAGATGAAGTGGAGCTGCCAAAGGAGCTGACAGAAGACTGGAGCACTATGGAAGTGTGTGTGGACTGCAGGAAGTTCATCAACGACATCATCTCTTCCAGCAAGCGCAGCCTGTCTCTGGCCAACAAACGCGCCCGGCTGAAGCGGAAGACCCAGTCCTTCTACATGTCCCCTTCTAACTCCAGGGATTTCCGTCCCTCGGAGCGGACTATTAATGAGGTGTAGAGGCTCCCTCTGCATATCAGCACTGCACTCAGTGGCAGCCATGCTAGCTGTCCCTCAATAAAAAGTGAACCTTAATGGTCTGATCCAGTCATATGATTCATCCCATCTGTTTCAACTGTTCTAGTCTTGGAGAATGCTTCATTGCTCTTTGTAAGAGAGTCCAAGACACTGACCAGGTGTCAAACAGTCTCATATATGACAGTATGGCCAGATCAAAAGGAACATCACAAAAGAAAGTCACTGTAGATTGTCTCCAATAGCCCTCCTTTCCTCTTCCATTTAAGAAGTGCCAGCAGTGGCGGAAAGAATGAGTCTTTCTTCCAGCATGGGTCATTAATCATACCAACCCTGCTCCCCTGTCTCAGGAAAAGGTTTCGTCTGGTTAAGACTGGAAATGTAGTTTCTACTTCGGCTCGTTTTTTAAAATCAGCGTTCTTCACGTTACAGAGGTGCATGTTTTTAACACTGAATGAAGTCCTGTAAGGGTGGTGTGGTGTATGTTAAGCTAACACTGGGAGAGAAAAGCTCATGTTTCTGCTCAGAGCATTCAGTTGAATGCTTCCTGAATGTACAATTCTTTAAAGTGTGAATCATACAACTGTATGTAAATAGTACGCTGAAGGATCAGCCCACGAAAAGTGAAACCACTTCTTATTGGCCCCACTCAGGGAGAAGTGAGACAAGTAGTCAATCTCTGAGAGACGGACCGGCAGATTAGGTCTGACCAGTCTGCCCTCTTCTGCCCATTTAAGAATGAAATCTGACCAAATGCTTTTTTCCTCATTTGGTGTTTGTTTGAACTGCTGCTTTGTTAGTCATATATTTGGACTTAGTGAACCTTTTTGATATCTGCAGAAATTCTTTCAGGATATATATATATATACATATATATAATTTTGTTTTGCTCCAGTTTAATGACTGTTTGCCAGTCAAAATTGTGAGCAAATTCCCAGCCCCAGCTCCCTGACCTTTTTATAGGGATTGTTTTGATGCTAAATGATGATGTTTCTTAAAGAATAGTCTGCTTGTGCCAAAAAAGAATCCTTTCCACAGTCTGAACTGTATGTGTCTTGGACCTATTGTATACATGAATATAATATTCTGAAGCTAAATGATGCAAATAGGAGATTACTTATGTTGGATATGTTTAGGAGTGCACCATGTGTCCTGATCTAGTTCTCTAAATCTCATATTCTGTTGTGTTCATATTGTTTTATATTAATATTATTGTAATTATTTACTTTCTGTTTGCAAATAATTTTGTCAATGTTCTTTTTCACAGAGAGCACTTTCACAAGACAATAAAATGCTGCATTTTGTTTTTGTTTTATTTTTTTAATAGGACATTTGTTTATTATTGTTTCCCTCATTTTAAGTGCCATGTAACATTCCATAGCTCCTATGAATACTCTGCTGGTGTGAAGCTGTCGGATTAACTGTAGGCTGAAGCTCACATATTCTTCAATACCGGGTTGAGGTATTATTCCTTCAGTTTTTAAATACACATGAACAAACTCTGTAGATCAGTGTTTTGGCAGGCTGGTTGTTTGGCTGAATACCTCTCATGCAGAAGTCCAGAACTGTTCCACGGACTGTATTGCTTGTCTGTAAAGGATGAAGAGCGTGCATGTAAAAACCATGTGTCTGTTTTTTAAAAACATGAATCAATAAACAAAGTTTAAGGCTACTGTAGAAATGTTTTATCTGGTCCCGTCCCCCCCCATTACTTTGGATGGACGTCATCTAATGGCTGTGCTATTCATCAGTATGACTGTGATTGTCCAATAAATAGGAATACCAAATACTATCAATATGGAAAAATATAAAATGTAGACCAGAACATACATTAAAACTAATAATAAAAAAATGTAATTGATAATTAAAACAGATTTGCTGCTACTATTCATTTCCCAAATTTCACTTCATCAAAATGAACTGCAACTAATCAATCCTGCAACAGTTTCAGTCACAATACTGAAATTTGTCATAGAGTGACATCTAGTGGTATAATAGTGAAGTCTTAGTCTGTACACTGCTGAGCACATTTTGAACACATAGGCATGTTAGTTTGACTTTTGTGTCAAATACTTAATTATTTTTATGATTTTATCTTTGCTTATAATACGACGATGTCAACCCCTAATCAGAAAAATGTAGGACAGTAGGGAACATGCAAATAAAAATTCTGTGTTTTCTTATATTTAAATTGACTTGAATGTAATTGCACAGTGTAAACACGGATATGATTTCAAACAGGTAACGTCAACAGGTGATTGCAGTCATGATTTGGTACAAAAGTAGTATCCAAAAAAGGCTGAGTTCTTGAGCAAATATAGGCAGAGGATCTCTAGATTGTCAAAAAAATGTGAGAAAAATATTGAAAAATGTAAAAACAATGTTCATAAAAACAAAGATTTGCATATTTCACCCTCTAATAATATATCATTAAACAATTCGAGGAATCTGGAGGAATTTCATTGTGGCACAAGCCTAAGTGAAACATCCCTAATTTCCAATCCCTCACACAGCATTGCATCAAGAACTACCATTTATCAACAGCAGATATAACCACATGAGCAAGAGATTACTTTAGCAAAGCTTTGTCAAGCACTACAATACATAATTACATTCACAATGCCACTTAAAACATTGTGCAAAAAAGAACCCTTAACCATGTCCAGAAATGAGGTCATCACACAATAGAAACATATGGCAGACAGACGAATTAGTATTCCAGATCATTATTGAAAGAAATGGACATTGTGCTCCAGAACAAAGAAGAAAAGGACCATCCAGACTTATCAGCAACATGTCCAAGTACAAGGGTCTGTCATGGTATAGGGTTGCGTCAGTGCCCTTGGTCAGTTACACTTTTGAAAAGTACACTAATACATGCTGCCTTTAAGACAACATCCAAGGACATCTATGCATTTTAAACAAGACAATGCAAAACCACATGCTGCACAGCATAACTGCAGAAGAATAGAGTACTGTACTGGCCTGTCTGTAGTCCTGTCCCCAAATATGACTGGATAAAACATGAAAATGTTGAGTTCTTACTGCAATGTAATAAGTCAAAGTCAATGTAAGAAACATTTTTTATTTCCACACTGTCGCAACTTTTTTTCTGCTTTTGAGCTGTAAGTGAATTTCCCTGTTTCCACCCCTCACCCCCTGACAGTTCACTGCAGTGATGAGCAAATTAGTAGATCAGCTCTCAGGAGAGCATTTCCTTACTTCTTTCTCTTTTTCTGATCAACCATTTGCTGCTGAGACCATTCAAAGTTAGCAATTCTAGATTTGACCCATTTTTTTTTGCCCAGGAGTCTTGTACCCTTATTTTAATACCAGAGAAACAATGCTTGATTGAACGTTATGCAATGAAACTATCCTGCAGGTTGTTTATGACCCTTAATGTTTGATATTAAGTGATGACTAATGCTTTGCTGACGTTGGAAATAAAATGACAGCTTGCATTCGGTCCTGCAGGTGGCAGAATAACTTCAGTTGAAAATGATTTCGGCTGATAATCGTACAAGCAGCTTTCCTTTAAACAGCTTATTTGCATTATAGCATTGAGGTTATGATGGACTTGTGTGTTGCATTTGCAATACACATCGCTGAGCACTTATGGACTGAAAAGGAGGCCAAAGGTTTGAATGTAATGTGAGCCAGGCTGAGGCATGTTGCACTATGACCCTGCCTGTGCTTCACACATAGCTCTCATCAATGTGCTTCACTGTGAGGAAAATGCAGCTCTAAGAATATCTTTTTGTCCATTAGGTCAACTCTTGGTTTCTATTTTGCTTAATAGGTCTGATAGTGGAACTAAACTGTGCACCTCTATTCTCTGTCCATCCACTGGCCACTTTATTTGAAGCACTTACCTCACAGGTTCAATGTATAGGTGTGCAGTTTTAGTCTGTAGGCCATCTGTCATCATGCCCAATTTGTTTGTCATCACTGATCAGTTTGTAAAAACAGGAGAGTGGTGGGTCTTATATTATTTGGATGTTGGGACATTTTAGTCCAGAAATCACAATAATATGTTAGTCTGAGGCACAGGAATGAGTGTATTAGCCACAGTGGTGTTGAATTTAGACCAGGGTCATCAAGCTCCAGTCCTGGAGGGCTGGATTCATGCACAAACTGTACTGGTGCCCTCCAGGACTAGAGTTTGACACCCCTGGGCTAGAGCAAGAGTGGCCCACCATCCAAAAATATCCATCCAAGAGCAGCTTTGTGGTCAGAAGCTGAGCACTCTTGAAGGATGGATAACCCAAGCAAAGCATCGACAGATCTGTGCACCAGCAAGTTGTGTAAACAGGTTTTCAATACAGTGGCAGGTGAGTGTAGACCTCTCACAGATGAAGACGCACAGAACGTAGACTAAATGGCAAAAGGTCACAGCATTCAACATGAGAACACCCTTAACGACGGTCACAGTGACCTAGATGCCTTTATGGCTTTTGAAGCAGCTCTGCCCTCTCTGGTGCCTGGTGCTATCCAGCACTTTTCCTGGACCATGCTGTGCCCATCTGTTGCAGCACTGGCGCTTAACGTGCGCAACGTGACACTTGGTGCATTCATGTCTCGGTCATTCACCGTGGCCGTGTTTTATTCCATTTGAGTACTGGGAAACATGAGTCAGCCAAGGGTGATAAACCAGGCTCAGGCGAGCTGGACCATGTAGTGAAGAGAAACTGAATACAGATAATGTTACTTTCAATGACACTTTGAGCTGAAATGTTCCATATTACATAACATAAATACTCAACCGTCAACACTTACTTTTAACAAATAAGCCTGTCAGTCTCATCTCTCTATTCTCATATACACTGCTCAAAAAAATAAAAGGAACACTAAAATAACACATCCTAGATCTCAATGAATAAAATATTCCAGTTTATTTTTTTTTGTTATTATTTATTGCATAGTGGAATGCAGGACATAGTGGAATTGAAGGACTCTGGCTCTGCTCCTCCTGTTCCTCCTTGTACAAAGGAGGAGGTAGCGGTCCTGCTGCTGGGTTGTTGCCCTCCTACGGCCCCCTCCATGTCTCCTGGTGTACTGGCCTGTCTCCTGGTATCTGCTCCATGCTCTGGACACTGTGCTGACAGACACAGCAAACCTTCTTGCTACAGCTCACATTAATATGCCATCCTGGATGAGCTGCACTACCTGAGCAACTTCTGTGGGTTGTAGACATCACCTCATGCTACCTCTATGGTGAGAGAACTGACAAAATGCAAAAGTGACCAAAACATCAGCCAGAAAGGATGAGAACAGAGAAAAGGTCTGTGGTCACCACCTGCAGAACCACTCCTGAATAGGGGTTGTCTTGCTAATTGCCTCTCATTTCTACCTGTTGTCTGTTCCATTTGAACAACAGCAGGTAAAATTGATGCACAATCAGTTTTGCTTCCTAACTGGACAGGTTGGTTTCACAGAAGTGTGGTTGACTTGGAGTTACATTGTGTTGTTACTAG
>BRDA01010219.1:89191-101619 GCA_036984385.1 Crenuchus spilurus
GATCATTGTTGTGTTACATTGAGGTTCAGTTGGTGTGAAGACACTTTGGTTGGACAGGTCAATCCTTCGTTTTGACTAACACGTAGTTAAAATGGACGACAACAATTGCTTCCTAACTGGACAGGTTGGTTTCACAGAAGTGTGGTTGACTTGGAGTTACATTGTGTTGTTACTAGATTTTGGATTTGATTCAGCCACAAGAGGTCAGGATGTTGGATGATCACCACCCCACCTCATCCCCAACTCATCCTAAAAGTACTGGAGCACCATCATTCCCGAGAACACAGTTCCACTGCTCGAAAGCTCATTGCTGGAGGGCTTTATACTCTTCTAATTCATGCCTGGCAGTAGGCATAGTGGCTGAAGGTTAATGTTTATCTGCTACAGAGAGACCTGTTCTATTAGCATCACGTTTCTACAGAGATTAGACAAGCTGTGTGTGCATTTGTCATCTTAAAGTAGCATTCATTAAGGTGTGTTCATAAACATTTAGACATATAGTGTTATTCTGTTAATTCATCAAACAAAGTCTAGCTGCTTCAATTTTTGCTCCAGGAGTGACATAAAGTCACCCATCAGTAATGTGAAAGACTGAGAGCATGAACCAAACACGCTTATTCCACCAAATACTGATTTATAAACTTCTGTATGAACTTGTTTTCTTTTATTATTCAGCTTTGAATCTTATGTTTTGACTAGTTGTCGTTTTCTAGAAATAAATGCTCTAAATGATGCTCACAGATGTACAAATGCACACACAGCATGTCTAGTCCCCTGTAGACAAGTACGTTCAATAGAATAGGACTCTGGAGGCCCAGAGTGGCTCAGCAGGCTAAGACGCTGACACTATGTCCAGAGGATTGTGAGTTTGAATCCCGGTCATGCTGTTTGCCATCAGCAGCCGGGGCCGAAGAGAGCACTCACACATTGCAATGTCCGCTGTCTCAGGCGTCTACTGATTGGTCCATTCAGAGCTGGGAACTTTCCTCCGAGCACTTTGGCTCCACAGTGACGGTTTATCAAGCGGTAATTCAAAAAGAGGTGGTGGCTGTATCACAAGCTGCTTAGGAGGCTTGTGCATGTCTTCACCCTCCTAGAGACAGGGACAGTGCAAAGTGATGGGGAGAGCCCCCTAGTGGATGGGATGGATTAATTGGCTACTACCACATTGGGAAGAGGAGAAAATTGGCAAAAATTATATAAAAAAAATGAAAAGAAAAGGAATAGGACTCTGGAGAAGATACACATTGACACCATGTCTAATGTCAGGCATGGGCTAGAGGGATTTATATCCCTTTATAGGCCACCAGTTTTGAGCTGTGGTGAAGTATTGGATGGTGCTCCATCCTGTACTTCTGGAATGAGCGGGAGAGCAGGTGTCCCAATACTTTTCATCCAAAGTTTTTCAACGTAACTGTTTTCCATCTACGTCTGTAGCATGTGGTCGGCTACCACTCAGAAGAGTATTAATGCATTTCTCTTTACATGGAAGGAAACAGAAAAGCCATTGATTCAGAAGACACATGCAACAGAACGCAACTGCTCAAAGTGGTCAAGTGCTTCATTACTGAGTCAACAGGTCTTCTGTTCTTTTCTAAGTACAGAGAAATGACATTGTCCATGTCTGTGGTAATGAAATTATATGAGATTAGATTGAAAAACATTGGAGCATTCCAGCACACACAGGTCCATAATAACATTAAAATGTTATTTTCTCTTTCATTTCATCAGCTGCACTGATGATATAGCTGCACTTTGTAGTTCTACAATTACAGACTGTAGTCCATCTGTTTCTTTGTATACTTTATTCACCTTGTTCTTCAATGATTAGAACCCCCACAGAGCTGCTATTATTTGGGTGATAAATTATTCTCAGCACTGCAGTGACACTGACGTGGTGGTGGCGTGTTAGTGTGTGTTGCACAGCATAGCTGCTGGACAGTGTCCACTCACTGCCCACTTTGCTAGACACACCTACCTTGTTGGTCCACCTTGTAGATGTAAAGTCTGAGACAGTAGCTCATTTGGTGCTGTATAGTTTGTGTTGGTCATCCTTTAGCCTTGGAGTGCCTAATCCTGGTCCTGGAAATTTGCCACCCTGTAGAGTTTAGTGCCAACCTTTATCTTACACCCCTGATCTATGTAATGAAAGATTCCTGGGTCATTTTACTAGTCAATGTGTTTGATCTGAATCCAAAACTATCCAAAACTAGGATTGGGCACCCCTGTTCTAGTCCTTCACTGGTGGTACCAGGATACTACCCACAGGCCAATGAATATAGAAACAATATGGCTGATTAATGTATACAATATAAAAATATTATCCATCCTTCCATCCATCCATCCATCCATCCATCCTTAAACGTTCTACTTTTCAAATATAAGTAACTTGATTCGAAATATTTATATATTAGATATTTGTGAGAGGAGCTTAAATAAGCAGAGACACGTTTTTCAGAGCGAGTCAGACAGCTGCGCTGTTTTCCCACCAAATGATGTGATCTGTCATTCATATGATAATGACATGGTAATTCTGGATATACCATGGGTGAACTATTGGTTGTGGAATGTGTGGAATTTGAACCAAACAAAGGCCTCTCACCTGAGGTGAATCTGAACAAATGACCACTCACCTGAGTGTTCACACCTACAGTATCTCATGATATTGAGTTAGTCCTGAGGTGAATCTGAACAAATGACCACTCACCTGAGTGTTCACACCTACAGTATCTCATGAATATTCAATATAGAGTTAGTGGCTGTGGAAAACATAGTGTCATCTCACAGTCAATAAGCTTTAGAAATAAAACCACATACAATTTCTAAAAACCATAAATGACCTGTGTGTAGCCAACACCTCTGTTTATTCAGCTCTGAGCTCAAAAGTCTTAACTAGAAATTATTAGAATGTGTTTTTTCACAATATATCAGCACATTAGAACATTTTTGGCATCTACCTTTAGAGCAGATTTAATCACAATATAGATTTATATAGATAGATTAATAAAAGCCTGTGTAACACTTTGGGGGCAAAAATTGTTTAGACGGGTGTAATTTATATATAAAAAAAGTCAAGGCATGTCAGATTACATCAGAATGTCTGAAAACCCATCATCTCCAGGAAGTTAAAAGACAAAATACAGCTAATAGCAGTTGTCCAACAATATGAGATCTGTCTGGAAAATCAAAGAGATTTGCATCTCAGCAGGACTAAAATGATCAGACGAGCACAGAGTTAGCTAAATAAACAGTAATTATTGCATTTTTCTCAGAGATCAAGGGGAAAACAGATATGGTGCATTTGGATGTAAATAAATTCATTGAGTAGTTCTTATAAGAGAAGAAATGACCACGGGGTCCGCATGGACATTTAATCCAGTTTAAATAGGTCTTAAGAAAGACTTCAAGTCAAATCATGAATTTGGCACTTTGTATCACTTTTTTCAGTATTAATGTTGACTTTTAACATTTCTATCAACTTTCTTTACATGTTGGCTGGAGATTTGACCTTCTTGTCAAGTAAACAGTATGTGTAGCACAGCAGCAGTCTGTTTTAGCAGTCATTCTTAATGGGAGCTCTAAAGGAAACAATGTCAGCGGCTTAGCTCTTTGCAGTTTTCCTTTCTGCTTTGAAGGAATGTGTCTTCATCCATCCATCATTTTCTGTTTAATCCTGGTCAGGGTTGCAGTGAATCCTCTACTCCTTCAGTGGGTGCAGTACAGGGCATTACACTCTTAGCTAAACCCAGGACAGGGTGCCAATCCATTGCTAGACACTCACAAGGACAGTTTAGAGAACCAAATTCACTTGACCTCCATCTTTTTGGACTGTGGTAGGAAACCCACACAGACACTCCACCAAGAGGAGTCAAACCCAGGACCACAGCACTGAGAGGCAAATGTGCTAACCACCAAACCACCACGCTGCCCAAATGTGTCTTCATTAAAGTTCAAATGAAGGATGAATGGTAAGCAAAGAAGAACAATGCTTTCCTTTTGTGAATTTCCCGTCTTTTTGCATTTTAAATATTTATCTCAACGTAGTGTGCAATATGTACATATGTCATCATCACTGCTTGTAAACAACAGCGATCGGTCTATATTAACTGCACAAACTACATAGAAACAAGCAGCTGATACAGAGCAGTCAATGTTTTTTTTAAGCCATTGTACTCAAGCACATTTTATAAAATGTGACAATATTGCTTCGCTAGTCCATTCCAAGCTGTCTGCAATCCATACAAAAACTGAAATATTTTGATACATATTACGCATCATGAAAAGACATAAAAATAAAATTAAGGATATTAAAAAAGTTTATCCTGCTTTTGTTGGACTAACTGTTTCACTCTACTAGAGTTTGGATCTTTGGTGTGAGGATTTGATTGCATTGAGTGATAAGAGCTTTAGTAAGGTCAGGATGTTGGATGATCACCACCACCTCATCCGCAACTCATCCCAAAAGTATTGGATGGAGTACCATCATTCCAGAGAACACAGCCACATTGCTCCACAGCTCAGTGCTGGAATTAGATTAGATTCAAACTTTTGCCAATGTGATTGAATTTGAGCTCTGCATTTAATAGTGCAATGAAGCACACACTAGTGAACACACTAAGCTGTGAGAACGTGTCCAAAGTGGTGGGCAGCCCTATCTACGGCGCCTGGGGAGCAGTTAGGTGTTAGCTGCCTTGCTCAAGGGATTGAACCGGCAACCTTCTGGTCACCACACCAAATCAGGCCAAGGCTGATTTATACCTTTCTAGGCCACACCTGGCATTAGGCATGTTGTTCAACAGGACTCCAGAGAGTCCTATTCTATTGGCAGTACTTCTCTACAGGGACTAGACAAGCTTTGTTTGTATTTGTACACCTGTGTCAGCAATGGCTGCAACTGAAAGTATCTGAATGCATTCATTAAAAGTGGTGTCCACAAACTTTTGGACATATAGTGTTCATGGTTATTAAAGCCCTTTGGTGCTGATAGTGGAAAGTGCATGAGAGACACATTTTGAGTTACAGTTGTGCAGGGACAGCTGTGTGTTGTGCACTCCTGGGACATTCACAGTGACGCAGCCGCTCATCAGTTCAAATCTCCTTTGATTTAAGACCCTGCAGATGCTATGATCTGCAGCAGCATACCATCAAAGCCACAGCCAAGATGAAGCTTGACCTGCAAGAAGGTATAAGCTCCTCCTCAGATGGTCTCAGCTGTGTCATCTTATTAGATTTATTTTCATTCAGGGAAGTTAACCAGTTTCCCAAGTAGCGGAGTCCCTCTCTTGTATGTCATGGCGGGTTGGGCCTGTTGGATACGCATATGAGTGCCAGTGAGCCATGATCAAAAAGCTTGTACGGTAAAGAGCCTTTAGACGTCCACACGTCCGCTTTAGGGTCATAACACTCGAAGCAGTCAGAGTCCTCAATGATGTCATGGCTGTTGAGAAAACGGCCTCCAGTCACGTAGACCTTGTTGTTGATGACAGTAGCTGAGTGGTGCATCCTCCTCTCCCTCATGTTCTCACATTTCACAAACTTGTTAGCTTTGGTGTCATAGGCAATGACTCTTCTCGTGTAGCCTTCATTTAAGGAAAAAAGAATATTCCATTACAAAAATGCATTTCTATGGCATTTTCTAGATGATTCATTGTATCATGGGAAACCCCAATTCCAAAAAAGCTGGGACACTGTGTGAAATGTTAATAAATGTAAATAAAACAATGCAGTGATTTGAAAATATCATCAATCATTATTTAATAACAATAGAAAACTGAACACATCAGATGTTTGAATGTGAGGCATTTGACCATTTCATGAAAAGATATGAACTCATTTAGAAGTTGATGGCAGCAACACATCTCAAAAACGTTTGGACACTGATGCCACTACCACTATTATTGTTATTTTACACTATAGCATAATGACTAAACTGATGATACTGTATATTCCTATCAGTAGTCTGATCAGAGGAGGATGGTTCCCTTTTTCGAGTCTTGGTTCCTCCCAAGGTTTCTTCCTCCAGCCTCGAGGAAGATTTCCCTTGCCACTGTCGCCTTCTGCTTGCTTGCATTGTTTTTTTTTCTTCTTTATTCTAATTAACTGTTTCTGATACTAATTATGCAAAGCTGCTTTATGATAATGTCAGTTGTAAAAGGCGCTATATAAATACATTTGATTGATTGATTGATTGATTGATTGATTGATTGGTGAACCACTTCACATCTTTGCTTGTGAGAAACGGTCACGTGACTTTGTTGCAAACTGCAACTACATAGGTACATAGTTGCTGCCATCAAATTCTAAAATGAATGAATTGGTAAAATTCCTTACTTTCAACATCTGATATATGTTCTCTGTTCTATTGTGAATAAAACATAAGTCTATGAGAAATCCAGTGTCCACAGTGTCCCAATGTTTTTGGAATTGGAATTTTACTTTCTATAGACACTATGCATTTGCTAACACTCGCTGCTCTTAATTTCTTTACCTTTTTAACACTAATTTGTTTGAATACATACAGTAATACTGTTAAATAATGGAGTCTTCCATAGTGAGCAATGGATTACTACTGTGGACACGATGGGCAAAGTACTAGCACTGTGGTTCTTTTGCTAGATATTGTATTTGAGACACATCTTGAAAATTAACTTAAGTGGTCAAAAATGGGTGCGTTTATATGTAAATGTTGTTCAATAAAAATTTAATGTGCATATAATACACTCTATGAGCACTTCATTAGAAACACTATACTGATACTGGGTAGCCTCCCTTTATTTGAAATAACCTCAATTCAATGAAGATTTCTTTGAGATTCTGGTCCATGTTAACATTACTGTTACCCCAGTGGTGTTCTAGTGACCGAGGAAGCCACTTAAGAACAGTGGACTCATTGTCATGCTCATGAAAGCAGACTGGGATGACATTTGCTTTGAGACTCAGTGTGTTATTGTACTGGAAGTAACCATTAGTAGGTCAATGATGGCCATGAAGGGATACACATGGTCAGCAACAATACTTAAATAGCCCGTGGCATTCAAGCAATGATTGATTGGAGTTAAGGAGCACAACATGTGCCAAGAAAACATTCCTCACACCAACACACCAGCTACCAGCCTGGACTGTTAAGAGAAGGCAGGTTGAGTCCCTGGATTCATGCTGTTGGTGCCAAATTCTGACCTCACCATCTGTGTGCCTCAGCAGAAATCAAGATTCATAAAGACCTCATTAGATATTTCCACTCATGCATAGTTGGGTTTTGGTGAGCTTGTGCTGAGCACTGTGGTCCCAGCTTTCTGTTATTGGCTGTCAGAAGTAGAACCTGATGTGGTCTTCTGTTAAAGTCCACCTGCCTCTAAGTCATCACCACAAATGTACAGAGTGGTTATCTGACTTACAGTAGCCTTTCTGTCAACTGGAACCAGTCTGGCTTTTCTCTGTTGACCTCTTTCATTATGAAGGCATTTCTATCTGCAGAAATGCCACTCACTCTAAACTCTAGAGACGACTGTGCATGAAAATCCAAAAAGATCAGCAGTTATAGAAACACTGAAACTAGCCTATCTGGCACCAACACTAATGTATTTCTTAAAATAACTGAAATGGTATTTTTTGATGGTGTATGAGAACATTACATGGCCCCGCTGGTCCCTGTCTGAATGATTTTATGCATCACGCTGCCGCCAAATGATTGAGTGATTAGATAATTGCATGAATGAGTATGCATACAGGTGTTCCTAATCAAGTGCTTGGTGAGTGTATATAAATATGCTTGCATATACCAATTACCAATCACTACAGTATACTAAGCTCACCTCCAATAATGTAAATCTTGTCTTCTATTACAGCAGCAGGTGCACAGACATTTTTCACTGTCCTTGTTTCTAATCTAGACCACTGGTTTCGTGAGATGTGATACACCTTGAAAAGGTAAAAGATATTCGACTTGTTAGAAAAATCACACCGAAATTTATACGAGCAAATCACAGATTATCTCTATGTGCATATACCTGTATCAGTCTCACTGGATTCTGCATGGAGTCCTCCCCTCCAAATACATAGATCCTCTGGTCATTGGCTGCCACAGCAGGATGTAGGACCGCTGTGGGCATAGGGGCCATGGCCTCCCACTGGTTGAACATGCTGTTGTAGCGCTCTACTGTGTTCGATATCTGTTTGTTGGCCCCAATACCTCCCAGAGCGAAGATGAAATGCAGGTACGAGACACTCTGATGGGCGTAACGTGGCTCCAGCATGGGTTCGGCCGTCCTCCACTGGTTAGTCTTCAATGATAGAGTATAGACGGTTGCACTAACTGTGCTGTCTCCAGATGCTAGGCTGAGACTGAGGCCTCCAACCACATACAGAATGCTGTGTATGCAGACATAGGCTGCCTTGTACAGGCGTAGAGGCAGCTTGGCCAGCCACTGCCAACGCTGGGTGCGTTCATCATAGAGCAATGCCTCTCTGGATGTCTGTTCATTGTTCTTGCGGCCTCCAACCACCACCAGTGTCTCTCGGCAGGTGTAGCGCCGAGGTGTGGTCCACAAGGGCTTCAGTTCACGAGTGCATTTGGCGCTCACTGAAAACATCAGACGTCGTACAGACTCGATGATCTCAGTGCAGAGTGTGGAGGACTGGACAAGTGGGTCATTGGCTATGAACTGGAAGAGGTATGTAGGGTGGATGTACCGCAAGCGCACCTTCTTGAAGAGGTCATGTATGGCACCTCGTCGAGAAAAGGGGTCATGGTGGATCCAAGCCAGGAGAGTCTCAAAGACTTGTTCTTCCTCTGCACAAAGCCTGTCATCCTCCAGATAACACATAAGCTCAGGCAAGGAGAGTTCACAGAAGTCCTCAGAAGCAGCTACATCTGAGAAGCAACGCACTGCCATCTCCTTGGCCCTGTCCTTCAGACTGTCACAGTGCAGGATCTCTGACAGGCGGATCATGCTCAGGCAGTTGTCTGGGTTGAGCTGTTTCTGCAGAAAGGCCGAGCAAGCCTCGAAGAGCCTCACGTACTGCAGCATTGAAGCCGCCTGCATCAGAGGCAGCACCAGTTCCATTGTTATGGTGATGCTTCCTGTGTAGATGTAGTCCACAATCTCTGTCAACACCTCTGAACTGATGCCTTTCAGGTCCACTCTGGCCTGGCTGCTCTCACGGAAATTGCTGCAGAACATGGCACGGAAGTATGGGCTGCTGGACACCAGGACGTTCCTGTGGCAGGGAATCTCCTTGTCTTCAGTGCACAGGAGGACATCGGTGAAGATGCGCTCCAGCCTGAGGAGGTTCAGTTGGCTCAGCAAGTGGGCTGGAAGCTCCTGGTCTTTGAATGGAAAAACCTCAAGTGTTGAACAGGCCATTCTGTAAAGATCAAATGAAACTGTGTGTTTAAACAATACAAATTATCTCAGTTAAGTTTGAGTTTATTATAAATACTTTTAGTCTAAAGTGACATACGATGCAGCACAGTTAGCTAAGTCATTTTGACAACACGTCATATTAATAAACATTTTCTATTTTATGCAAAAACAGCCATAAAATAATTTAAAAAACATAATTATTGTCATTGCAGGATTGTACAGCTTTTCATCCATCTCACTAATCTACAGTGCACAGTAAATATGTCAGTGTTAAAGTAACACTATTAGAGTTAAATTAACACTGAGGGTGTCAAAATGTAACACTCCCAGTGTTAATTTAACTCTAATAGTGTTGATTTAACACTGACAGATTTACTATGTGCCACTCTTTTTTCTGCAGTGTTTTAACTGACTTACTGAAGTTTTTAAATCCTATAGTTTCAATATCTCAGTGATTATAGAAGATATTTTTATCTGTGAGAGGTTTTAATTTTTTGAAGATAATTTAGAGGGGGAGCCCACATTTTTCATTTAAAACTCATTTTATCAACATGGTTGCGTCACATCTCAGCTGTGTCTGAGTTTGCCCTTGACTGCTTCACTGTTTGCATGAAGCTATTATTGGCACTAAGTCGTCTAATCACCCCAGAGACAGCTACTGATTTTATTTCTCCCCCAGATCACACACGCCACCCTGACTGCTATTTTGGGATGTTAATCATTATTGTTATTATTAACTGTCATTACTAAGTGATGACAGAGGAGAACCAATGGTATTCCCCGGTGATTTCATAGAAAAAGCAAATGACTATTTCTATTTAAAACAAACCTGCTTATAATACCAGTGCATCTCCAAAAAGTTTGTTTGTGTTCATAATTTGGTTCAAAACTGTCATAAATTTTATATTAATACTTAAAGTGACATTTTTCAGAACTTTTTAAAAATGTTTTAATGTTGATAATGTTTGAATAATAATTTATTAAAATTGAAATATTCTAAAAATGGAGTTCTGATTTTTAGAACCGAGACCCTGAAACAGATTAAGCGGGTGTGATAATGGATGGAATGGATGGAGTTCTGATTTTCATGAGCTCATCAAAAAGTGAATATAAAATAAACAACAGGTTATTTTAATTAATAATTCAAATTAATTATTCAAATTAATAAACTTTTTCACTATATTCTGACTTTTGGATGTGACACTGTTGAGAGACTATTTGTATGCAAATGCAGCTCAAACGCATTTAAAAACAGGAAACATGATCTTGTAATTTCATTTAAAATAAACATAATTACTGACTTCCACTGTGGGATTAACTATGCTGAATGTGAATGCCCATTCCCAAGCATCATCTACTATTTTGGCCATCCCTGATTAGTAATGAGGCTCTAATTCATTCATAATTGACAATTTCATGCCACACAGTTCATCTGGTTGAGATAATTTAGTTAATGTTGGACATACATTAATCCACACAGAAGACAATTCCGAAAAAAATGGCAAAAATAATCCAAATGATCAAATTTTTATTAAAATTAGAATAAGAAATAAACTAATATGAAGACAAACAAATTCAGTGAGAAAAACAAAGTTTCTACAGAGGTGATTGTAAAAAGAGCTTAATAAATTCACACGGGATGAAAGCTTACCTCAACTCAGTCGGTTCCTTAACACTCACATTCCAGTGTGTCTGGATGGAATAAGTCACAGATAAACAGCAAAAGCCAAAGGCTTTTCCCCAAGGTGTAGCTCTCAAGAAATAAACGTCAGACAGACATGGACGCAGAGTTAAACGTTCATTGAGGTATCACATTAGGAGTTTGCCATGAGACCGCTGTGTACATTCCAGTTCCCCAGAATAGTTCTGGAGGCTACAGTCATTCCTGCCTTTGACCCTCCCCTTGCTTGTTCCCACAGCAGTTAACCATTCACCATGTGCTTTGTATGTTTACTATGGTAGGGACAGAGAGTCTAGCTTAGCCAGGGGACAGACGTACGGTGGGGTCTGAGTACGCCCCTCTGTGGTCTTGTGTAACCCAGGAAGTTGGTAAATATAGAGTTGTGCTGATGGCTGTGCTGAGTGGGAAGAACAGCTGAATATCTAGGCCTGGTTACCTTGGTTTGCCTTGGATTAGAGAGGTGAGGAGGACCATGCTAGTTTGGCATTCACCTGCTAGTCATTTCTCTAGGCTACTCTAGAGCTGCTCGACTCTGTCCAAAGTGAAGCCTACACTGACCACAGGCAAAAACCTAGCTGTCATTGTGTACGCCTTAATGTGCAGTTGAGTTTGGAGATAAGCAGTGAAGACCTGGGAAAAGGTGTCATTTGAAATGCAGCTATGTTATCTCCCATTCACCACTGCCTCCCTCCCTCCCTCCCTTCCTCACCAACAACTTAGAGCAAGAAATGACTTCACATTGCAAAGCTGGCTGTGCTGACTTTTAATATTAAGTCTCAGTTTAGCTTTTTTGTTTGTGACAAAAAATCAAAAACAAAATAGAAAATAACTAGAATATGGCAATAGTATATATATATATATATAACACCTACCTAATACTGGGAATAACCACACTTTGCTTGGAGCTTGCTCAATGGTAATTCCTTACACTTTCCACATTCCTCCTGTGTTCATTATAGAGGTTATCTGGTTCACGTTTGTGCATTGATTATTCTGTACCATTTGCCAGAGTTATCTTTCCCCTGTGGCATCAATGGCTCGAGGGGCACCATTGTTATGCTGTTGGAAGGCACTCAATGTCGGAGAAGTCCATTTTTAATATAACTTCACTACAGCAACTCTAGAACATCCCCAAAATTTAGAAGTTGTTAAGATGTTACTACCCTTCACCCAGTACTGTATTGTCATGCCCTTTTGGACATCAGTCAAATCACATCCTTTGCCTATGATGATTTACACTCTGCTACAAATGACTAATGTGCTCTCTTATTTATATGTGCAATTAACACTGACATGTGGCATCTGTGACATCCCACATCAAGATAAAATACAGTATATATGATACATATATTTAGCAAATGTAGACAATACATTATATATATATA
>BRDA01010223.1:802-12617 GCA_036984385.1 Crenuchus spilurus
ATAATCTCATATGTCTCACATCAATAATATGTCTCACATCATTCATATCTCACATTATCATGTCACATGTCTCATCATTCATATCTCACATTATCTGGTCACATGTCTCACATCATTCATATGTCACACATTAACATGTCATAAGTCTCACATCATTCATATGTCACACATTATCATGTCATAAGTCTCACATCATTCATATGTCACACATTATCATGTCATAAGTCTCACATTATCATGTCATAAGTCTCACATTACCATGTCATATGTCTCCCATCATTCGTCTCCACCCTCATTCAGGGAGTACACGTTCAGAGTTCAGTAACGGAAGTTCAGAGTTCGTTCAGTGTTCAGTGACACCACTCTTGGTTCGTTCAGTTCAGCTCAGGGACGATATTCAGTTCGTTCAGTGTTCAGTTCAGTATGTTTATACCAGACTAGATGGGGTCAAAGGTGTAAATTTTGTTATATCTTCAAACATACGTTTAACTCAAAATAAAGTTGTATTTGATTTGGATAATTTGTAGTTTATCTGGAGTTTGTATGTTAATGTATTGAATGAATTACCGAATGAAGGGGGCAGTTCTCCCAGTGCGGTAAAGAGGTATTGGATAATTACGTAGAGAGTTTCCACGAAGAATTTGTAAACTCGTGTTTTGTCATAACGTAACAGTTGACTTATCATCTATTTTATTTTTATTCATATATTTTTATTTATTTTTGTATAACGGACTTTACATTTGTACAATGGATATTTTGTTACAGACTTTTACCATTATAATGTTTGTAATGTTTTGTAATGTAGTTTGGTACTTTTGTAAGTGTATTACGAAATAATACGTTGACTTATAGCAGGGACTCGACTTGACTTGCTTGGTTCTCACCACAGTGACTTGTGACTTGCTTGAGACTTGAAGGCAATGACTTGAGACTTGCACATGAGGGACTTACTCCCACCTCTGCTTACTACCCTCTGTATACTGTACCATTACACTCTGAATACTGTACTATTACACTCTGAATACTGTACTATTACACACTGTATACTTACTACACTCTGAATACTGTACTATTACACACTGTATACTTACTACACTCTGAATACTGTACAATTACACACTGTATACTTACTACACTCTGTACACTGGTCTATTACACTCTATACTTACTACTCTGTACACTGTACTATTACACTCTATACTTACTACACTCTGTATAATAACTACACTCTGTATACTCTAATATTACACTCTAAACTGTACTACTACACACTACTTACTATAATTTGTATATTGTATTATTACACTTTGTATACTTACTGCACTGTGTATACTGTACTATTACTTTTTGTATAATTATTACACATTGTATATTGTAGTATTACACTCTACACTTACTAGACTATGTATACTGTGCAATTACGCACTGTATACTTACGACACTCTGTATACTGTTATGTTACACTGTCTATACTTAAAATACTATATACACTTGTAACAATGGCAACAGACAAGTGAAGATGTGTGCATATTTATAGACAAAACATAAGCAAAGGACAAAATAGAGCTAAAGAGAGAAACACAACATTATGCAATGTATTTTAAAAAACCAGGGATCTATCAAAGTCTGGACTTCACAACACATGCTTGTGAAAGTGTATCATGGCATGAACAAAAGTGATTTCTGAGGACTCATCAGGCTGGAAAAGGCTACAAAACCATCTCTAAAGAGTTTGGACTCCACCAATTCACAATCAGACAGACTGTGTATAAATGGAGAAAATTCAAGACCATTGTTACCCTCCTCAGGAGTGGTTGACTAACAAAGATCACTCCAAAAGCAAGGCATGTAATAGTCAGCAAGGTCACAAAGGACTCCAGGGTAACATTTAAGTAACTGAAGGCCTCTCTCACATTGGCTAATGTTAATGTTCATGGGTCCACCATCAGGAGAACACTGAACAACAAGGGTGTGCATGGCAGGGTTGCAAGGAGAAAGCCAATGCTCTCCAAAAAGAACATTGTTGCTCGTCTGCAGTTTGCTAAAGATCACATGGACAATCCAGAAGGCTAATAGAAGAATGTTTTTGACGACCAAAATAATGCTTTTCATTTAAACCAAAAAGTTGTATGAACAGATGATCGCCCCCTATCGGCGGCTCCGTGTACTCCGCCTCCCTCCCTCCCCTCTGCAGGCTGTTACCAACACTGACCTGTCCTCCCTCTGCTCGCCTGATCCTCTTATCACTGAAGAGGCGTCTAAGATGGATACTGTCAACCAGGTAGGGCTCTTAATTACACTTATTGGTTTGATAAACCTCGTTTAACACAGCGTATGACGAATAGTGGCTGATAAAGTGGAGATGGCCGCAGGCTGTGAGAATGAAGGACACTGAGGGAAAAGAGAATTTCAGACATGCTGAGAGAAATCAGTGCAGAGAGATGATTTACTGCATTACACGGGAGCTGTGAGGCTGAAAAGCTGCTGTTCTGTGTTAAAATGACTGCAGAGCTTCCAGTGTTTCAGGCTTTATCAGCAGCCTTACTGCGCAGGTAACGACGTTTATTTAATAAAACAGAGCCTGAAGGTCATGTATAGCGGGAGGAAATGGACATTTTTGATAGAGAGGCTGTATATTGTGAGTATATAAACATAAACACGGGCTTATTTCAGACTGCAGTGCTGTTCCCTCACCTTGCTGCAGCTCCCAGCCTCGTCCTGTCAGACTGCTGGACGCTAAGATACGTGACTTCATGTGATAGATGATAAATATGCCATTTATTTAATAAAACGTGATTTTTAATGGTCCTTCGAGAATGTTCTCTTCGTGTCAAAGCCGGGTTTCTGCAGCAGGATGTGAAAACGCAGTCTAAGCACAAAGAAAGCTGAAGCCCCCCTTTACCACCTTAAATAGTGCAGTGACGAAGCTTGGTTTCAGAATACACGTAGAGATATATATGTAGGAAGGAAGGAACGTTACACTTATATAGCGCCTTTCTAGATACCCAAGGACGCTTTACAATCAGCACACTCCATTTTACACACACTCAACCACACACACCGGTGTGGTATATGTTTATACGACATTTATGCAGTATTGTGGTCACTGGCCCTGTGCCCAGCCTCCCTCTCCTCACATTTCTAAGCAGTATTTTGCTTTAACTAGCAAATGGTAGCCTCGCACATAAGCAGCTTTGTGTAACTGTGACGCTGGCGGCGGGGCGCGCTGCTCTCTGGCGCCTCTAGCGGTGGATGCGGGTATAGTCACTGTTCAGCATCATAAATCACTATAATATACTGAGCTCCTGAGCCAAATCCTGCGGGACTACATGCTCTGCGCATTTTTATGCGTTAAGGAGTGTGATGTTCTCAACAAAATATAAAAGAATAAAAAAGCAAGTACTATAACATGCACTATATGGATAAAAGTATTGAGACACCTGCTCATTAATCAAGTTTAACCTGCTTTTGAGTAACTGTCTCTACTGTTCATGGAAGTCTTTCTGCTAGACTTTGTAGTGAGGATTTGATTGCATTCAGCATCAAGAATGGTAGTAAAATAAGGATTTTGGATGCTTACCACACCACCTCATTCTCAGCTCTTCCAAAAAGTAGAGAACACAGAACAGCTCAATGCTGGGGGGGGCTCTATATCCCTCTAGCCCACACCTGGCATTAGACATGGTGTCAGTAAGTTCATGCTTATCCTATTCAATTGGCAATACGTCTCTACAAGGACTAAACAAGCTGTCCTCAGTCTATTCAGTGGTCTCTTTTTGCCATATTTTGTTGAATCAACTGTCAAACTTGGCATCATGCTGGCAGAGTAAAGTGGACAGTTATCATTTCTAGCGGTTGCAGTCTCTAGAGCTGATTTTCTTATACGGCTGGTGTGGTCAGAAACACCACACATACTGTTGTACCACTACAGCTGTGGTGAGAATGGTCCACCAGCAGATAATATCTGGACAGTAGCAGTGTGGTCAGAAATTGAACTGGGAATAGAGGACGGCTGATAAATTGTGCATGAACACAGATTATCTACATTCTGTAATTGAATGTGGGCATTTGAAGTAGATAGATATCATAAAATGGCCATTGAGTAGAAGCACAAGATAATTGTCTGCAATAAAGTGAATGTGGAGTAGTTTAGATACCCAAACAAGGACTAATTTATCTCTAAACTACTTCAGTGCAAACAGAATGACATCAACAGCAAATCAAATCACACTCTGTCCTGTCTGTTTGGCCTTTAGATTAAATAAAGGCCTAGTCTCTGTTGTGTAACCTCGTCTTTATGAACCCAAATGCCAGGTATATGGCCAGTTAGGCTGTATGTACAGTGGAACCTCAGTTATCGTTTTCCCTGGTTATTACACAGTTCATTTATCGTTGACTTTTTTGGGGAGAAATTTTGTCCCAGTTATTGTTCATCTGCCTGTTTTTTGTCGGCATACCCAAATGACTTGCTGCTAATTTTGTGAAAACATCCACCCACACGTTCGTCACTCACCCATGCATTTATCATTCAATCTGGCTTTGTTTCTTTGATTTTGTTTCTTGTTCTTTCTCATTGATAACACTCAAAACAAACTAAAACACGTCATACTAAAGCGACAACGCACAGCACTACTGGCTGAAAATGGGTGTGAAAACAAATAGCGGCTGAGAACCCTGAGAATGGGTGTAAAAAACAAAGGTTCCTGGCTGGTCCACACCAGCACTCTCTAAAACAGAGCGTAAACCTGTAAGAGTGATGTTAAATGTTCATTTATCCATTTCATTAGTCTTTTGTATTTATTTCTCATTGTGTTCTGTATGTAAAACTATAGTTATTCTATATAAAATGTATTTTTGTTCATATTTTGAGTGCCTGGAACAGATTCATTGAATTGATTTTTTTTCTTATGGATTAAGATGAACCAATTTAGCCAATGTGATTTTCACACAACGGAATTTGACCGTTGCATTTAACCCATTCGTGCAGTGAAACACACACACTAGTGAACACACTAGGCAGTGAGAATTTGTGCCCGAAGCGGTGGGCAGCCCTTATCCACCGGTGCCCGGGGAGCAGTTAGGGGGTTAGGTGCCTTGCTCAAGGGCACTTCAGTCATGTCCTGTCTGAGGATCGAACCGGCGTCTTTCTGGTCACAAGACCAGATCCTTACCACTAGGCCATCCTCAGGAATATTTATGGGAAATATAGTAATATAAAAACTGAGGTTCCACTGTATAACCAGTGTGATGTATTTTGTGGTTCTGAGATGTTTTCTTCGTATGTTTTCACAGTTGGTTGCCACTGGGCAGTTCACTGTCATCAAACAGCCTTTAGGGTTCATCAAGATTCTACAATGGGTGAGTGAATAATTTCTGGTCTGTATTACAGTATAAAGCCTATATGAGTATGAGGTCCAGGAAGAACTGTGTAGGATTTCTATGGAGAACAGACAGCCTGCAAACATTGTCTATGCTACGTAAAATTTGATAAAAGGCACCTGGTAAAGCCCGAGCCATCAAGTGATTGGCAGAAAACTCAGATTAGTTGAAACTTGTGTTTATTTGACCTCTAGATCAATTAAAAATAAATTAAATAACATTGCATATATCAGTTTTGTTTTGTATCATATTTGATACATCCAGAATATATTGCTCACAGCAAAAACATACATCACCTGGTTCATGCAGCGCATGGATAATCCACCAGGGGGCAGCATGCATGTGTATGATTCTATACAAATAAATATATTCTTATTTATTTAATTCAATAATATATCATTTATATAGAAAAATATGATGTAACATTGTTTAAACATGCTGATGATAAAGAGGTCCAATGTGTATCAGTGTATCAATGTGTTCCATATTGGAAGAGGCAAAGCTGCACTGTGAACTAATACAAGTGAATGGACTGAGCTTCATAAATCGCCTTTCTACAAAGTTATTTAAGCTAGTGCGTTCATTCACATATTCAGATGTGCACTAATATACACTGGGAAACTTTTAGGCACAAAAAAATAATTTTGTTTTCAAAATGTTAGAATGGCCAAATACGATCAAAAACAATTCGTCAGTCTTACCTGTGAAAGGTAATCCCATGTGATCCCGTTTTGACTGTAAAATGGTTTGAAAAACTCCACGCAGCACCAGAGTGCAGCATCTCTTTCATGTTATTTTGGTTGCTTTTGCCACTTCCAATATGGCGGCGACGTTGACGTACGAGTCAGCGTTTAATGCCGCATCTAGGTATGTATATGCTTCTCACCAGATCCGCCAAAATGCACTGCTGTGTTTAAGACAAGCGTGTGATTGGGGAAGAGCGTAGTGGGGCCGAGCGAGAGAGCACGAGGCCGCTGTGTGCTCATCTGTTTGCGTGAGAAGGAGAAGGAGGGATTACTCGCTGTGTGTGTGTGTGTGTCAGCTGGTATGCTAGCATTAGCCTGTTAACATGTTGGCTCTCTACGCTGTTATTTTGGAGTGGCTGCGGCGACAGCAATCACTGAAAGTTTCAACAGTAAAGCGACGACAGTAAACGTCTTTCTCGTCCATCCTTTCAATGCGTCCAGCCGGACGCTACAAATTATTATGTTCTGGCAATAAACAATTTAATATTTTAAATAGTAACATTACATGCATTTAGTCTGATGTTTTTAGAAAGATGTTTAAAACTATGACAGTGTTAGAAAATGTAATGTGATAATTATCGAGATTAATCAATGTAGAAAAATTTATCGTGATAACATTTTTGGCCATATCGCCCAGCTCTAGTTAAAATACATTTTCATTCATGCAAATTGATTATTCTAACATGTTAAGATATATGAATATATTATATAATATGAATGTATTGCTCAATTTAAAGATGCTATTTGAATATCATTAAAAAGTTCATTTGAGCTCTTAATTTAATAATTTTACTGTTAATATTGTTTGTAGTCATTTAAATAGTAATTTACTCAAAATGAGATATTCATTTGAGATTATGAATTTCTGTAAGCCATACATTAAAATATAAAAATTAAAAAAGGTCTGAAATATGTCAGAATATATTGAATATAAATTATGAACAACAATGAACTTTTAAAAATATTCACATTTTTTTTGATGTGGCTCTGTATTATTACATTTTAAAGCAGCTGTCTGACTTTTTTCTTGAAAATTCTTTTTGAGGCCCACGTATGACATTTGTGTGATTTTAAGTATTTCCCCTTCTTTATCCATTACAAATAAGCAAGCTGATTTGTTGTTGTGCCTTCAAGACAGATATATGTAAATGTACTATATTCTGATTAGTTGCCCTGTATCCCTCCTTCAAGCAAACATCAATTTTGGAGGAAAAATTCCTTATTATATCAGTGTGAGTGGGCAAGTTAACTGCTGTAATCTGAATATGCAGATGTAAATATTTTAGTCATTGTGACATCACAAAAATTATGAATTTAAAACAGACACTTTTTGTGGCTTAGCCTTAGCGGGCTGAGCAGGGAACAGTATGTTTTAAAAATTTAACAGTGTTTCCATACTACATCAAGCTTTTTATAATATACATAATTTGGTTTATGTTATATATGTTCCCTTTAACACCGACAACATAAGCACAGTGATTCAGTATTAAGGAAATGCAGAAAAAATGGAGCAGGAAACCTGAATCTTTCACACAGAATGTGAAATAATTTGAACTTTTGATGCCAAGGTGACTTGACAGTGGCTTTGTAGGATTCATACTCCAGCTCTTTGTTACAGTCATGAAAGTGTAGCATTGCTTTTAGACTTGATGCCACTTTACATTAGATGCTGCAGCCTTCCACTGTGTGTGCTACTAAATGTACAGTGCAGCATGTGAGCAGTGTCACAAAATGTCACTACAATATCACTTGGACTAGTGTGCTTTGTAAAGTAATTAAATGTTAAATTTTACCTTAAAGAACAGAGGGTGTTGATAATGTGTAAAACATAATGGAAAACATAATTTAACTCTTAACAGTCTGCTGTATTTTTCCACATGAATGTGCACACCAGTTTTATACATAAAGTACATTAAGTAAATGCAAAATGTTGATTTATTTTTGTAACAAAAAACTCTTCAAAGTAGCAAAAAATGTGTTTTATGATTTGTAACATAACACATTCTTACCATTTACTGCTGACTATTTTAGAAAAAGTTATCTGCTTTTAGATTTTATTGTCCCAAAACCATTTATTTCATCTGCACAGCACTAAAGGGACTTTATATAGGTTAATTTTGCTACTCCGATTTGTGCCACTAGAGGCCGCCCTTTAGCGGGATAGAAACCAAGTGCTCAGTTCTGTTTGTTTGGGACTTAAAAAGCTGTGCACAGTTTATTTGAAGCTAAATCTTTAGTTGTTATATTAAGCTAGGAAATAGACATTTTCAGTAGAAAGATGAGCTTTCATATGACAATTTTGAAAGCATCTTAGAGAAATAGAAAATAAACCTCTGAATGAAGGAAGGAATAGATGCTGGTCCAGGCCAATCAAGATGTTAGAAACATTTGGTAAACAATGTACTATTCTCTATTTATTGACAAACATTTCAGTCACAAGTGACCTTCATTAAAGCTTTATTGCTGACCATATAATAACGATATGGTCATAAATGATTGATAACAGAATGTTTCGCCTCTGAATATCAGAACCAAATGGTCAAGCAGAATCAGTCGGATGCTGATAAATAGCTTCTGTGTCTGGCAACAACACAACATGTTTTGCTCCAGTGTTTTCTTCTGCTGTGAGACATCCCTGAGGTGTGGAGTCAATACTGCAGTCATTACTACCTGAACAGACTATGCAGTATTTGCTCATCCTTTCCATTACAATGATTCCAATAGTTCTGCTTTTTCCTTCTTTGTTAAACATGTGAGAATGTTCAGATTATTAACAGACATGTTCATACATGCAGGTTGTATATTTAGCATCTTTAACTGGTCTAGAAGGTCATATGAATGTTGGTGGTATGCTACAATTAAATTATTCATCTATGAAACTCCATGCTGTGTGAGGAAAGGGGAATTGACTGTGTGCGCATGTGTGAGTGTGTGTGCGTGTATAAGGAGAGATGCTGTAGGTGAGTCACTCAGTCTTAAAAAAAGAATGTCCAGGTACGGCTATTTTTGGGTTGCTGTGTCTGTTTTAGTAGCAGGTAGGAAGCTTTCTGCAGAAGTGCAGTACAGATTTACAGACTGAAAGGGTGAATATTATATTTTTCTAACAGTTTTTTACACTCTGTGACTGCATTTACATACACACTGTAGCCTGATCATGTCAAGAGCTGTGCAAAAGACAAGTCTCTCTTAGGGTTCACTATACATCAGCAACCAATATATTATTTGCTGGTAAATGTAAAAGTGTGTCCTATTTACAGCTTTTTCATTGGTAATTTTCCTTTCACTAGACTCCGCAGCACTCTATGTTGACCAGGCCTAAGGGATGCTGATGTAATATGAATTTTATATTACGCAGCATTATTTACATACAAAGTTTGTTTAAAATATTGTATCAGACCTGACAATTCCATCATTGCATTTCTAGTCTGTTTATAATCCTGTTAACATGAATCCCAGCATTAATGCCACATTAGAATGCACTAAAATTTATCCATGGATGTAAAAATATTTGAAAAATAATATATTTTTTAATATTAAAATTATTATTTTTAAATGTGAAAATTATTTTATGAAAACAATAAAGCTAACACGAAAACTCTGCAAGCTAGTGTAATGACAGGCTTGTGTTTACATGTCCAGGACTATGTCCAATAATCTGACTACTAACAGCCTGGAAAAAGATATTTTAAGGTTGGGTTAGATCTTTAGCGTGAAATGTTCTGTTCACATGATCATATCTTAACTAACAGTCAAAAATAAATACTAGTTCCTACAAAAATTACAAAATGATAAAGTTCATTTGTGCTCATAATTGAATTCAAAAAGCTCTGTCTTATATTTTATATTCATTACACATAAAGTGACGTATATAAAGTCGTTTCTGTTTTCATGTTGATACTGTTTGAATGGTAATTGACTCAAATTTGAAATGAATATTTTAATAATTTGTGATTCTGGATTTTTAAGCAACAAGACAGTCTAGAAATTTGTCACTTTTGTGTAATGAATATGAAATATACAGTTAAATTATGTATAACACTGAACTTTTTCACAACATTAAAAAATGGTGATGTGGCACCGTAGAAACTGAAATGTATAAATCCACGAGAAAAGTTCCAGATCATTAAAGAATAATGTACTAATGACATTTCTAATCACATTTTTACATTGACATATTTTAGCTGAATGAGTTGTTTATAGATATGACATGCCAAACGTCCAAATACTGTAATACTATAGCTGTGTCATTTGGTTTTAGAGTGACACTCTGAATCGATCTGTTTTTCTTGGGACTACTTTTTGTCTTGTTTTAAAGTGAGTGAAATATACATGTCTGTCTATGGGGAAAGCTCTGTGCAAGCTTTGCTTTCACTTTCTAAAAACATTTGGGGTTGATGTCAAAACATTCAGAATTTGAGGCCTGAATTCCCACCACTAACGGCACCCCTGGACATACAAGTGACACACAATTACTGGGTCATTTGTGTTTGCTCACCTCTATCTTTGAGTTGGGTTGCCACATCTTATAATGCCTTTGACACATAGAAACTGAGAAACACCCATTTGATTTGTATCACTAGAAAATCAGGAAATTATTGGGAGAAAATACCAGATGGGAACATAGCAAGAGAAAGGGTTAAAAATAGAGTGACTCCCACTAAAATCTGGAGTGTTGGCAGGTATGCCAAACACATTGCAGCTCTGAAGATATTACGACTGGTTGTGTTCATGTTCCACTTTAAAATAGCTTCACACTGTAGACATACAAACCTTTAGGATCTGAAAACAAACTGCCTCACTGCCTCACAAACTGTAGACAATATTTGCATGTCTCATCTCTACAAGAGCCTTGCTTCCCTTAAATACTGTTGCTGTGTCTATCAAACCTTCAGCTCAGGTCACATGGTAACATGTACAGCATTTAGAAGCACAAATATCAGTACATTTCAGTGTTTTATTATACTAGTGCTTCCCCAAAAATTAAAAAAGCTAAACTGAGATTTCAAGCATTTTTATACAGTTTGAATAGTAATTTAAATGAAATATTGTAATAATGTAAGATTATGGATTTCTGATTTTCATGGCCTATAAGAGACATTGATCAAGAGTAAAACAAAAAGGCTTGAAATGTCATTTTATATGTAATAAATGTGACCCCACCAGGGAAAACCAGGTCAAAGTCATTCTTTTTTTTCAAAATTAGTTTTTTTTTTCAAAACAACTTTTTTGTGAATTTAAGTTTTGTTTTTGATCAAAATATGTACTCCGACAGATATCTGAACTGTTATCTTTCATTTACAGCAATAATATCGAGTGGCTAATTTTTGTTGATAATGTGAGTGACATGATATTGACACGATATCTCAAAAGTTGCCAAGTGACTTTGGCCTGGTTTTCCCTGGCGGGGTCACAAATGTAAAAAATCTATTTCATTTTGAACACAATTAAGTTTTTAAAAGGTTTTTTTATGTGGAACTGAAAGTTGTTCAGTCCAGACAAGAGCGGCACGGTGGCTTAGTGGTTAGCACGTTCGCCTCTCAGCACTGAGGTCTTAGGTTCGAGTCCACATCTGAGCGGAGTTTCCATGTTCTTCCCGTGTTTGTGTGGGTTTCCTCCAGGGACTCCGGTTTCCTCCCACAGTCCAAAAACATGGAGATCAGGTGAATTGGCTACTCTTAAAAAAAAAAAAA
>BRDA01010223.1:12717-47021 GCA_036984385.1 Crenuchus spilurus
GATCAAGAGTAAAACAAAAAGGCTTGAAATGTCATTTTATATGTAATAAATGTGACCCCACCAGGGAAAACCAGGTCAAAGTCATTCTTTTTTTTTCAAAATTAGTTTTTTTTTTCAAAACAACTTTTTTGTGAATTTAAGTTTTGTTTTTGATCAAAATATGTACTCCGACAGATATCTGAACTGTTATCTTTCATTTACAGCAATAATATCGAGTGGCTAATTTTTGTTGATAATGTGAGTGACATGATATTGACACGATATCTCAAAAGTTGCCAAGTGACTTTGGCCTGGTTTTCCCTGGCGGGGTCACAAATGTAAAAAATCTATTTCATTTTGAACACAATTAAGTTTTTAAAAGGTTTTTTTATGTGGAACTGAAAGTTGTTCAGTCCAGACAAGAGCGGCACGGTGGCTTAGTGGTTAGCACGTTCGCCTCTCAGCACTGAGGTCTTAGGTTCGAGTCCACATCTGAGCGGAGTTTCCATGTTCTTCCCGTGTTTGTGTGGGTTTCCTCCAGGGACTCCGGTTTCCTCCCACAGTCCAAAAACATGGAGATCAGGTGAATTGGCTACTCTTAAAAAAAAAAAAAATTTACCCTGGTGTCTATGAATGTGTAGATGTATGTATGTATGTATGTATGTATGCCCAGATATGGTTGGCACTCTGTCCTGGGTGATCCCCCTAGTGTTCGATGCAGTCCTCCAGTTGGACGGTCCTCTGGTTGAGAGTACACTGTGCTGCCGCTTCTCACCGGTGTGTGTGGTTGAGTGTGCTGATTGTAAAGCGTCCTTTGGTATCTAGAAAGGCGCTAAATAAGTGTAACATTCATTCAAGAGAATTGACAATATTCATGCCTTGCAGTCTTGTGGTTTTGCTGTGGTCATAAACAATGGAGCAAACTTCACACTTTCACTCGGCAGAGCAAAACTGATAGTCAGAAAAAACTTACAACACATATTTATTATCACCTGAGCTTTTTCGACCACTGGCTCCGTCTGATTCACTGCCAAACCTGTAGTTTCATGATATTTACTTATACTTAATTCGTAAGCCATCACCTTATTCAGGACAAAGTTTGAAAGCTTACAAAAGCATAGATACGTACAAATACTTCTTCTTTTATAAACAGTTTTGAGAATTTTATCCTCTTTCCAATGCAGTAGTAGCCAGTTAACCCATCCCATCCATTAGGACTCTCCCCACCACTTTTGCTATATCCCTGACTCTAGGAGGGTCTCTCTCTCTCTCTCTCTCTCTCTCTCTCTCTCTCTGGAATTGTATGAGATAATATCTGGATCATTTGTTTGAAATTACTAGCAAGACATGTTCCAAATATAACTTCTGTAAGTTCAAGCTGGAGCTCAGTAGTCACCTATATAGGACAGGAAATTATTTGTTGATATACTCGGTGCAGGTGGTGGGAGAAAGGAGGATGTTAGCTAAGTTAACATCCATGTTGGAGAATGTCTCTCACCCCATGCATGAGTCTCTGACAGCACTGAGCAGCTCCTACAGTGACTGATTGCTTCACCAAAACTGTGTGAAGGAACATTATCACTGGTCCTTCCTTCCTGTTGTGGTGTGACTTTACAGCCTCCCAGTAGACCACAGTGATATGAGCAAGTCATTGTCAATCACCAATAAGGTATTTACATACTTATGAATGTATACTGTACTGAAATACCTGTGTGTGTGTGTGTGTGTGTGTGTGTGTGGAGATGAGGAGTGGTCGACAGTAGAACCCCTGGTGATTCTGCAATCCACTTTTATGTCAAGCAAAGGATCCATGTGAGGTATAAGAAGAGGGGTGTTCTAAGGCTATGAAGTACCTATAGAAAAGGGAAAAAGGTTAAATAATAAGTATTAATACAGCTGTCAATTGAAGTAATAAGAGCATATGCATGGAACAACTTACCTATAGCAGAAGAATAAAAGTGATAGAGATAATTTATTAGACCTGACGTAACCCTATGTTCATTTGGTTTGATCAACGGCGGAGCTAAAGGGGGTATAAAAGACCTATAGGAAGTGAAAGAAGGTGGGACAATGCAGGGTAAAGTCAAGCTGCATTAACTAGAGTTTCAAGATGCTATTCTAACCTTGCGGTTGAACAGCCAAAGTTATAATCTTAAAATTGACCCACACCAGAGCTATTTTAATTTTTGTACTTTTGTAATCATCTTAACTTTTGTTTTGTATTTTGACTCATGATAAATAAAGACACACTGCAGGATATTTATGTATCAAGTGCTTTATTGGACCAGACCCAAAGCCAAAACTGACCGGTAACTTTGTGTCTCCTCTCCTTAACAGAGGATTCGGCGGGACGACATCACAACCACTTATAACTTAAAACTTCACTCATAACTTCACTTATAACTTCACTTATAACTACACTTATAACTTCACTTATAATTTAAAACTTCACTTAAAACCACTTATAATTTCACTTATAACTTAAAACTTCACTTATAACTTCACTTATAACTACACTTATAACTTCACTTATAACTTAAAACTTCACTTAAAACCACTTATAATTTCACTTATAACTTAAAACTTCACTCATAACTTCACTTATAACTGCACTTATAACTTCACTTATAACTACACTTACAACTTCACTTATAATTTAAAACTTCACTTACAACCACTTATAATTTCACTTATAACTTAAAACTTCACTTATAACTTCACTTATAACTACAGTTATAACTTCACTTATAATTTAAAACTTCACTTACAACCACTTATAATTTCACTTATAACTTAAAACTTCACTTATAACTACACTTATAACTTCACTTATAACTTAAAACTTCACATAAACCACTTATAATTTCACTTATAACTTAAAACTTCACTTATAACTTCACTTATAACTACACTTATAACTTCACTTATAACTTAAAACTTCACTTAAAACCACTTATAATTTCACTTATAACTTAAAACTTCACTTATAACTACACTTATAACTTCACTTATAATTTAAAACTTCACTTAAAACCACTTATAATTTCACTTATAACTTAAAACTTCACTTATAACTTCACTTATAACTTCACGTATAACTACACTTATAACTGACTACACTTATAACTGACTACACTTATAACTTCACTTAAAACTTCACTTATAACTACACTTATAACTTCACTTATAATTTAAAACTTCACTTAAAACCACTTATAATTTTACTTATAACTTAAAACTTCACTTATAACTTCACTTATAACTTCACTCATAACTTTACTTTTAACTACACTTATAGGTTCACTTATAACTTCACTTATAACTACACTTTTAACTTCATTTAAAACCATTTATAACTTCACTGATAACTTAAAACTTCACTTATAACTACACTTATAACTACCTACACTTATAACTTCACTTATAACTTCACTCATAATTTTACTTTTAACTACACTTATAGCTTCACTTATAACTACACTTATAACTTCACTCATAACTTTACTTTTAACTTCACTTATAACTACACTTATAACTTCACTCATCACTTTTCACTACACTTATAACCACTCATAATTTTACTTTTAACTACACTTATAACTTCACTCATAACTTCACTTATAACTTCATACATAAACATCACAGGACATGGCTTGAAAAATACTGTTGCGAGACTTGGTCTTGTCACTGTCATTATAAATATATTTTGATTTATTGGTTTTCTCCATCTGCTTTTGCTTTTGTCAGTAAATCACTCATGACAAGAAACTAAACTGTGTTATCCTTAACCTTGAAGAATAGTGCACTGCAATCGTTTAAGTATTCCCACTGCTTCTGAGGCAATCTCACATGTACTGACACACATTACTTCCATTCGGATATACTAAAGCAGGAGGTTTAGAGTAGTGTTGAAGAATGGATGACCCAAAAAATTCTAATTCCTTAACCACAAACCCATGGCCTCCCCCAAATATATCAGTGTTTTTAATAAGCATAAAAATGGATGGCCTCAGTATGAGGCAGACCAGTTTAGGGATGGTCATATACAGCTGGTGTCTTTATGTGAAGAGAGAATCATCACTTAGTTCTTCTAAACTTCAGTGATAAAAACAGAACTTAGCTCAATGCTGATGTTTTACATAAAATATGTCTGCATGAAAATATTCACTGAATTATTATCAGTAAAAATGCTCATTTTTTATTAATAAAGTCAGAGTTTTGCTACAGCATTGAATTAATGACTGACGTAGAAGTACAAGTAGCAACTAAACATGTTTTCAAGGCTGAGTACCTGATAGAATTGCACTGGAACTTCTTAGTACATCCAGCATCTGTTAGATAGGAACTTTACACAGTCATATTAGAATATTATGACCACTTTGTTAATAGTAGGAATAACCGTCTTTGGCTCAGTTGACACTAGTGAGACATTGTGGCATTGGATTTTATTAGCTGACTGAAAGTATGTAGAGGCACTTGTGCCCATTCTAACTACAGCAGAGCACTGAGGTTACAGCACTTAACGGAGTAATCTTTTCCCCCCCATACACAACACACAATGTACGGGATGTTCATTCTCAATACACCTTCACTACGGCTGCTCTAGAACATCCCACAAACTTAATGGTTTCTAAGATGCTTCAACCTTCACCTGGTACACTATTCTAATGCCCTTTTTGACATCAGACCAATACCATCCTGTGCTATCATTTTACATGCTACTATAACTGATGGGCTCACTTTTTTATGTGTACAGAAACCAGGAGTGGTCATAATATCCTGATATGACTGTGTATAGCAGGGATACTCATTGCATGGCTCCCGAGCCACATGCGGCTCGCCGTGCTTTATTGGTGGCTCTCGTGACCGGTTACGAAAGTATGCCAGCACAGCCAAAGTATTTTAAAGTATGATACAGAGACATATACTGTAATGCGCTCTACATTCCAAGCACTTGCCCTCTCATTTTGCCTCAATTAAAGTTGGTTCCAAATGGGGGATATTGTGGAACCTGGCAACACAGGCACTGTTTCCAACAGCAGGCTGCACGAGACTTTTCTGTTGCCAGGTTCACGGTTTAACACTTATAAAAGAACTAAAAAAACTCTCATGTTACCATATTATTAATAATAATAATAATAATTTCCATTTATATAGCGCCTTTCAAGAAACCCAAGGACGCTTTACATAGAGGTGGAATAGGTAAACAAAAAAACAAGCAAAAAACTGACAACAAAAAATGGAAAACATATGGACAAATCATACAACACACTTAAGATTAAGTTGAATGGAAATATTGAGTAAACAGGTGAGTTTTTAATGACTTTAAGATAAATAGCAATAATCATAATAAATCCCTTATAAACAAAATACTAAGTCGTACACTCGTACACAGTTGTTTTGCCATTCGCTTCAAACGTGTGACAGACATATTCTGGGCTAGTTTAAGCTTCTAAAGGGCGGGTTTTAGACTGACTTTAGGCTGGATATTTTAATTGGACCTGGCAACCCTGCAGCAGGGTGGCTACATGGCAGCAGCGATTCTATAAGCTAGCTAGAGCAATATATTCAGTGCGCAAAGGTTTAGTCCATAGGTGGGTTGTTTATTTTTTCCCATTATTTGAGTGACTTGGGGTGATATTGTGGCTCTCTCCTTGACTTTAATCTGTCAATATGGCTCTTTTGAAATAAATAGTGAGGATCACTGGTGGATAGTCTATAACAAGACTATATGTACAAGTGTGAAAGTACTCAGAAACAAATCTGTCAGTATGTGACTTCAGTATATGTAACTGAGTATGTATTGTCCTCCTCTTCAGCACGGGTGTGTGATTGTTTATGCATACAGTTAAATTTAGAGGTGTGAGCTCTGCCGTCTCCCTTGTCTCTATAGAAACCACAGCACCCAGCATCATCATGGCATCTGAGCAGCCGGGCATCCTGTCCATGGCCATATTTCTCTGCAAGCCATTTTCTCTGAGACTCAGCACACTCCATCTGTTTTCCTTTCTGCCGTCTATACATCTGTTCAATCTGTCAGAAATGTCTTATGCAATTCTACAATATTACAGGCAACACCATGAACAATATCACAGCCTCCATTTACAAGGCATAGTAGGAATAACCTTGTTTACAATATATAAACCAGGTTATATTTATATCACAAAAGGCAAAACTGTTTACATTGTTTAATACAGTGATGAGCAAAAACATGAACAGTCTACTAATACTTGCTTTTGGCCCTCTTCGTGCCACCAAAATATTATGCCCCATCAAGTCATGGACTCTACAGGCATCCACAGATGCTCAGTTGAATTGAGATCTGGCGAATTTAGAGGCTACTTTCAGTGGTTGCTGATAAATGATGACCAGAAGCACTATACAATCCTTGCCGTACTAGATTCTCCAAAACAGTCATCTGGCCATAATGATTTGTCTCTTTCAGGTTTTCACATCTGCTAATTTCTCCCACATCCTGTTTTCTTAAATTTTGATACATCTCAGACCAGAGGTGGGGGACTCAAGTCTCATGACTTGACAAAATACTGAAACATTCAGCTTATTTTCTGAGATAATGAAAGAGAAAGGATATAACAGGATGACAGAGCAACCTAAACTAATGAAACAGCGCTATATAAAAGTAAACATGTCAGATGCACGTCCTTCTACAAACCAATCAGTGTCAAGTGTACGAAGACGCACACCACGTAAATGATGACGACAGTACGTTGGGTGTGTCATAATAAAAGTCCTTGGAGCGCTCGAAAAAATGCAGTGTGAAAACAAACCTAACTGGACTAAATGTATACAAAATAACAAACACACAAAATGTATACAAAAAAACATGTGTGGTTTTTGTATGTCTCATGGTATTGTTGTTTTTTTGTTCTGTTCATATCTACACTGTCTAGCAACCTTAACATCTAGCATATGTAAAGATAAGATTGCTTAAATTTGAAAGTTATGCTAAAGTTAAATATTTCTTTAATGTTGTGGTAGAGATGTTTGCTAGTGTCGATATGAACTGGACAAAATAGCATGAAGAGTATGTGGCATAATAAAACATGTGAATGTTTTCATGGTTTGATGTAATGTTTTGTAATATTTGTAATAGTAACATTTCAGACATTGTTTTATAGGTAACATGTTTACATTTCAGGCAAAATGTTTTTATTTATTTTTGTATACTTATTTTTATTTTATCTACTATTCAGTTGATGATAAAATATTTTTTGTGCTCAGAAATGTTTATTAAGAAGCACCTTTGAGAGATGCATTAATAGGTTATGGAGAAATGGCGTGACCCTCTTGATGGGGGGAAGTAAGCCATTAAGTAAGTTATGTAATTGTATGTTTCAGGTATATTTAATGTTTAATAGGTTTCGTTTATGTTAAACAAAACTCATGTTTGTATACGACCGTCTGTATTGATTTAAATGTGTAAACTGGGGTAGATCAGACCATATTTGTATGACTTGACTTGTGACTTGCTTGACTTATAGCAGGGACTCGACTTGACTTGCTTGGTTCTCACCACAGTGACTTGGGACTTGCTTGAGACTTGAAGGCAATGACTTGGGTCTTGCTTGTGACTTGCACATGAGGGACTTACTCCCACCTCTGTCTCAGACATTCACATGTGATCATAAACATTATTCACTTCATCTCTGAATGTAGTTTTATTGTGTTGGCTCATTAGTGTACATACAATATTGATATTGTGAATAACCTCAGTAGTTATTCTTACAGTATGCTTTGGATGCTGTTTTTTGAATGCTTAATAAAACAATAATAAACAAAACAAAAAACAATTTCATTGATACCAGTATCAATGACAACAGTAACAATGGTAGCAATAATAATAACAATAATAATAATTTTATTGCCACATGTTAATTTGTAGGTTATATTGTATATAATAAATCACCATAATAATACATAGCTTATATCATGCTAAGATTAACCATGTAATCTTATTATATATATATATATATAATTTAATTCTAGGTTTTTTTTGCCATTTTTATCCCCTTCCCAATGTAGTGGTAGCCAATTAGCCCATCTCCTCCGTTAGGCCTCTCCCCATCACTTTGACTCTAGGAGGGTGCAGGCAAGCACAAGCCTCCTACGTAGCGTGTGATGCAGCCACCACTTCTTTTTCAAACCATCTTATATACCATCACTGGAGAGCCTAATGCGCTCGGAGGAAGGCACACAGGGTCCCCAGCTCCAATTGGACCAATCAGTAGACACCTGAGAGTGATAGGGAGAGTGAGAGCCATGCAATGTGAGAGTGATAGGGAGAGTGAGAGCCATCTACCTGCCCAGAGAGAGCATGGCCTTTTTGCTCTCTTGGGCCCTGGCTGTTGATGGCAAACAGCATGACCGGGATTTGAACTCGCGATCCTCGGGTCGTAGTGGTAGCGTCTTTGCCTGCTGAGCCACTCGGGCACCCATCTTATTATGTATATTATGTTTATCTTTTATTAAAAATACAATAATAACTGTAAAACCAACCTCTATTATTAGCATAATAATAATAATAATAATAATAATAATAATAATAATAATAATAATAAAAAGGTATAGTTTTTGCCTTGCAGTAGAGAAAATGGAATATTACTATAGTTGCTGCTGCTGCTGTTTTTGTTGGACAGCAAAGAAAGAAACACATAAATGGATCCTCAACCAAATCAAAGCTTACTTCTACTAGAACATAATCAAACTGAAGATATTTTGGACCCGTTATGAGAAGAACCAGTTCACTGAGAAGGCAGTTATGCTGGAACAGTTGAAGGTAAAATATGAAGAGGACCAGCCGCAAAATAGAATTACAATAAACAACTATAATACACAATTACAGTTGTAATATGGAATATGGAATATGGAAGCAGATATACAGATATTTTGGATATGTGTTGGATCTATTCTGTAAAAAAAAGCTGTAAGATCTTTACTGAAACTCAGTAAAAAATAGCAGTAAGGAACTAATTAAAAATACAGTTTAGACACTGTAAAAATTACATTACATCACTGGAAACCCTACGCTCAGTCATTTGACTGTTTTAGTTGTACAGTGTACTGTTATGAATTACAGGTTTTCTGTTGTAAAGTGATGCTTTTTCTCTGCAATATTTATTCACTTGTGAGCTGTGATGCAGGTACACGGGCAGAGCATTTGTGTGAGTCTGAGAATATCAATAATTGGCTGGGTGGACAGACTGCTTTGGCAGCTGCTTCAGGCCTGCAGCATAACTCACTGTAAAAATAACAGTATAGCTGTCCAGACCAGCCTAATTGTTCTTGCTTTAGCCAGTAATTAGGTGCTCAAATTAAGGGAAGGTGTATTCTGTACAGCAGAATTGGCTCAGTTCTACAGTAAACATATGGTCTGACTTCTCCCCTGCTGAAACTGTCACGACGTCAGCTCAACACCAGACCCAGTTCAGTAAGCAGAAGGCATCAGCTTGGCATTTCAACAGTGAAATGAGCAGCTATCTACTGGCTGTTAAAAGTTAAAAATAGTTCTGAATGCAGGAAAGTGCTGTTATTTAGTCTTAAAAGACAAATGAGTTTTGGTTATTGTGTTTACTAATGGTTGACATAAAGGGTGGGCAAATAGTTAACTATTACTGTACTTGTAGGTATTTAAAGGTATTTAAATGGTGCACAATTTGACAAAAATACCCCAGAGTTCTATGTATTTATGTTGTCTTCCATGAAAAAATAATCGTTTAAGGAAGGAAGTTTTTATTTTTTTAGGGCTGATGCTGATTATTAGTAAACAAAAATGCTTTAAATTTACCAATAAAGTTGATATTTGTAGATATTTGACTGAGAATATGCCAATCTTCATTATAAAGTATCAATATTAATAAAGTATGTGAGGAGTAATGTATAATCTGTTGGTTGGTATCAGAAAATAAATCCCAACAGGACAACCCATCAGGAATTATTTCATCTTGAATTCATCTATTTTCCAATACTAACCAGTGACCTATACATTATCCCACTTAATATATTACATTTTTTAATTTATGTAATGTTTAATTTAAAGAAATGATAAAAGAAATGTCATACAGCTTTTCATTTTAAAGACTTTATTGTTGTTTTGTGACTTTCACTGAGTAAAAATGTAATACTTTGGAGTAATACTTTACATAGCTATGTGTTAGGTTACCTGCAGACTTTTCAACTTCTTGCTAATTAATAGCTTCAGGATTCTTAAAATGAATTGTGTTAAATACATGATTTTATTTCATTTTGTTGACTTATTCCTTAAACAAGTCTTCATGTCTCTAGCTATTTTCTTCTGTGCTGATGTTATTCTCTGAAAACTGAGCCACCAGCACTCAAAGTGTCCTGTACTCTCTTTAAATATTAAAACTGGTCCTAAAATCTTCAGTTATATTCAAAGCACTAAATTCAGTGGAACCTCGGTTATTGTTTGCCCTGGATATTGTACAGTTTGGTTATTGTCGACTTTTTTCAGGAAAATTTTGTCCCCGTTATCATTCATCTGCCTGGTTTTCATCACTGTGCCCACGTGACTCGCCACAAATTTTAGGAAAACAAAGCATCCACCCAAGCGTTTGTTGTTCATTCTGGCTTTGTGTCTTGTTGTTTCTCTGGCTTTGTGTCTTGTTGTTTCTCTGGCTTTGTTTCTTGTTGATAATGTAGAAAACAAACTAAAACACGTCACACTAAGTGACACTACTGCCTGAAAATGGGTGCGAAAAGAAATAGTGGCTGATAACCCCGAGAACGGGTGTACAAAAAAATGGCTGCTCACTGGACCACACCAGCACACTCTAAAACAGAGTGTAAACCCATAAGAGTGATGTTAAATGTTCATTTATACATTTTATTAGTCTTTTGTATTTATTTCTCATTGTTTTCTGTGTGTAAAACTATTGTTATTTCATATAAATACTGTATATACAGAACATATATAGAATATATAATATTTTGGAGTGTCTGGATCAGATTAATTGGATTTACGTTATTTTTTATGGGAAATATTACTTCGGTTATCGTTTATTTCAGTTATCATCAGACACTAGCATGGATTAATGACGAAAACCGAGGTTCCACTGTATGTATTACTACTGTAAACATCCCTTACAATAAGTGAATAAACTACTTTAAAGTGATAAGAATGATATGAAAACTGTGAATCAAAAGCACAAAACCCCATCATTAACTTTATTCAGTGGTCATTATGAAGTAATATCGGATCTACTTTAATATTGGGAAGGCCCATTCCTATCGAAGGAGAATTCTGCAGCATTCTGAGGAGCCTTAACCCTTTCATGCATGAATGATGAAAGAAATCTATCATGATTTCCCGCCAAAATGATTTTATTCGCCTTTCAATACACTGAAAAAAATCATGTGTTGGATTTACTTAAAAAAAAATCAAGGCAACGTTTTGCACCAATTTTTTAAAAGTAAATTCAACTTGATGAATTTTTAAGCAAGTTCAACTAAAAATCTTTTGTTACACCAACTCAAATGTATTAGATTCATACAACATAATATTAAGTCAGTCTAACTCAACAAATCAAGCTCAATTTACACTTACAGCATTTACCAGATGCATTTATCCAAAGCAACTTACAATTGGGGGTGGTTGTGACCTGCCCTGGGATCGAACCTCCAACCTTCAGGACACCAGACCAGATCCTTAACCACAAGGCCACAGCTGCCCCATATTCACCATAATGAATTATAAATGTAAAAATGGGCTAGTGCAAAATGTATTACTTGAATATAATTTTATGAATACATTCCTAACTCATATATCAACAATGACATCAACAATGAAAGTTTTTTTTTAATTCCTAAAAAAATTAGAAATTGAAAACATAAACTCAGTTCATCAGACATCTTCATATTCAGATTAAGTGCGTGGGTGGAACTACGGCGAAAATCCTCGTGGCATGGAGGTCTAGATTTGGCGCGTTCAATGGTACAGACATGCACATTCAGACATGGCGGAGGCGATGACGTATCACTTAAGACAGCCTCGAGTTGAACGAACTTGAATTTGACTGGACGTTGAAATAACTAAACAAATATTTGTGCACACAATGTATTTATGTGAGTTCAGAGAATAATGGGATTCCTGAGTAGCATATACTGAATAAAATACAGTAACTCCAAAAACCATAAATGTTTTAAGTAGTATTTATTGATTCTTTTAAGTACATCTTGTTGAGTCAATTTTTTTCAGTGTATGATAAACATATGTCAGTCATTTTTGTTTACCATGTGTTTTGTTGCGCTTGCAGTTACTAGCCATCAGTGGGGCATGACAAGAGAAAGAAGCTGGCATGCAATTCTAACATTAAAACCAATACATATTAACATTAACTGTCCATCATGCATGAAAGGGTTAAAATCAATTGGAACAAGAGTCTGATAAGCAATCAGCTCTGTCTTTTAATTTGTAATTTGTATATACTTGCTGTTGTTGTACAGTAGGCCTAAAACGGTCCTTTTGGTGGTTTGTGCATTTTGTTGTTCTACAGGTACTGACAGTGCTCTTGATATGTCTAGAAAAGTACTTGATGATTGATGGCAGCAATGATAGCATATCATCTTATTGTCAACCCCTAGTTCAATGTGAGATGTCATAATAATTATCACATGATGTAAACAAATGAAAAGTGATTTTTAAAATTATTTTATTAATCAGTTCTGTGTTCAGCACACGCTGTACCCGTCCTCTGCATTTCTCTCTTCTCTGTATGTTGTTCTCACCTTCCCCTCTTGTACTGCAGTCACACAATTACAATCATTTAAAGCTGTTAATGAGCTGATTTTAATTCCAGGCTCAGCTCAGCTATTTAGCCTTGATGGAAGGTGGGCAGAACACACCTGACAGGTGAAATTGATTTTGTTGTGTGCTTGAAAGGTTGTGAACCCTTTAGAACTTTCTATATTTCTGCACAATTATGACCTAAAACATCATCAGATTCAAGTCCTAAAAGTAGATAAAGAGAACCCAGTTAAACAAATGAGACAAAAATATTATACTTTAATTATTGAGGAAAATGATCCAATATCACACATTTATGAGTGGCAAAAGTATGTGAACCTCTAGGATTAGCTAGGAGTGAGGTGTTATCAATCATTGGGCTTAACTGGGTTCTTTTTAACTACTTTTAGGACTTGTCATTGTGTTTTAGGTCATATTTATGCAGAAATATAAAAAATTCTAAAGGCTTCACAAACTTTCAAGCAACACTGTGTGTGTGTTTGTGTTTCATATAGTGCACCCCAACTCCAAAATACATTTTTTTTTTTACATTTTTTGAGGCATTTAGCAGACGCTTTTATCCAAAGCAACTTACAATTGAGGGTTAGGTGCCTTGCTCAAGGGCACTTCAGTCATGCCCGGGGATCTAACTGGCGACCTTCAGGTCACCAGACCAGATCCTTAACCACTAGGCCACGGCTTTCTTCTAAAAGAAGCTAAAATGACTATAGTGTTATATTAAAATGGTAATGTTTAAATTTTTGTGATGTACTGGCTACCTGTTTCAGCTGCATATATGCCCCTTAAAAATGAAAACATTTTAGTCATGTAAGAGCCATTTTGCACTAAATGTATATTTAATAGCAATTATATGGCTATTTTGTGTTTTATGTTCTTCTAGGTTATTTAGGAGCATTGTTTTAGTATTTAGAGTAAGTCCTTTATTTTTCTGGCAATTGATTGCTTTCCCTGATTGCAAACTTACTTTGTACTCCATTACTTTTCCCTGAGGAGATCAGGGCAGTAGTTTAAGGTAGCACAAGGAGTCTGTTATGCTAAGCAACATTTTTTATTTATTCCTTTGTTTGTAATCCTGGTAAAAACAATACAAACAAACCTGTGTGAAAAACAAGACAGAATAAACTTGTTTGAGGACAATACTTCATCTCTTTCTGTTGCTTTTGGAGGATATTGGATCCGCAGGCACGAGTTAGAAACTTCAAGTGCTGCCTTATAGCGCTGCGTTGCAGGAAAGGCCTTTAATCAGCCGCTATAGTAATAAGTGGACCATATATGTGTAGCACTGAGCTTACTGGAGAGTGATGAGAGCAGGTGCCAATAGGGTATCAGAATGGTATATGTTTATACTTCTCATCCAACCACAATCACATTCACTCTTTCTGGATGACACAATTTATCTGGATATGATGTTTTTTGAATGATGACGAACCAAAATGAAATACTGTAGAAATAACGAGGCTGTTTTTAAAATGTAAGGAGTAGAAAGTACCGATAATTGCATGAAAATGTAAGTAAGTAGAAGTAAAAAGTCGTGAAAATAATTACTCCAGTAAAGTATAGATAACCAAAATTTCTACTTAAGTATAGTAGCGAAGTATTTGTACTTCGTTACTTGACACCTCTGGAATTGATTGCCAAATTTGAGTTATGAACTGTTTCAATATGTTTGATTCTTGGTGTAACTCTAATAGGAACTGCAATGGCTGCAGTGTAAATAGAGAGTTTATTTGAATTGTCAAAACCACCAGGGAATTTATATGTCCTCTGAACTTTTATATGTGACGGTAAAATAGTAGAAAAGTTTTAAATAACTCTTCTCTCGGTTCCATTTTACTTTACAAAACTCTGCTTATGTCATCCTAACATGAATAGACTGATAATATCTGCCAAATTCTTATTGCCAAACAATCATAAAACAGTTCAGTTTGTATTTGTGAACTTTCAGAGAATGTGCACAAATATACACAAAATGAATGCAGAATACAGACAGATGGTCCCGTTTATCTGTTTGTAAAGTTGAGGGAAAATGAACCTTTAAGGGTACACAGCTAATTTTAGCATTAGAAAACCTAGCTGTTTTTGCTAAGTTAGATTTTTTTTTACAGTACTGCAATATAATGATTTGTAACCCCTGTATACATTTCACATGACAAGGTTCTTTATGATCCACAAAACCCCTGGAGGAACCTCTAACAACATTGGATTCCATCAAGCACAGTTTTTCAGTTCTGGGTTCTACAGGAACAATAACAACAACTACTACTACTATTACTACTCATACTGCTACTACTGCTGCCACTACTATTACTACTGTTATTACTACTATTATTACTACTACTACTTCTACTATTACTTCTACATCTGCTACTATTACTCCTATTATTACTACTACTACTACTACTACTGCTACAATTACTATTTTTATTATTAATACTACTGCTACTATTACTTCTACTATTACTACTACTGCTACTATTACTTCTACTAATACTACTACTTCTACATCTGCTACTATTACTTGTATTATTATTATTATTATTATTATTATTATTATTATTATTATTATTATTACTGCTACAATTACTATTATTACTACTACTACTATGTCTGCTACTTTTCTATTATTATTACTACTACTACTTCTACAATTACTACTACTACTGCTACTGTTACTACTACTTCTACATCTGCTATTATTACTCCTATTATTATTACTACTACTGCTACAATTACTGTTATTAATACTATTGCTACTATTACTATTATTATTACTACTACTGCTACTATTACTTCTACTAATATTACTAATACTACTACATCTGCTGTTACTTCTACTTAAAGTACTCTTAATCCGACTACTTCTAAAACTATTACTACAACTACTATTACTGCTCTTACTGCAGTAAGAACTATTACTTCTGCTATTCCTACTACTTCTACTATTACTATTAATACTTCCACTACTGTTACCACTGCTACTTCTGCTGCAGCTGATACTATTAGTGGTACTACTACCATTATTAGTACTATTACTTACTGCTATTATTGCTACTACTGCTGTTACTACTTTTCTGCTACTACTGATACTGCTGCTAGTCTTTTTACTACAATTATTACTGATGCTACTGCTATTACTGCTACAATAAGAAGAACCATTGATTTTCATTTTCATTGAAAATATATGAGGGAGTAGTATTAGTTGATAGTAGGAGTAATAGAATGTGTAGAGTAGCAGTAGAACTGCTGTTATTACTATTGCTGCTGCTGCTACTACTATTAATACTAATATTAATACTATTACTACTAATACTGCTACAATAAAAAGAACCATTGATTTTTTTTTTTACGGAAAATGAATGAACATCATCTACAGAGAATAAATATATCTTTTAACACTCACTGAAGATTACTTACTAATACTGTTTACTGAATTTAACCTTATTGTGATATAAAAATAAAAATGGTTCGGGTTCTTTATTTTTCCCTGTAATGTAACTTTTTTGTTTGTTTGATGTAGAGGATGTATTGACTTTTTTATTTAGAAAATCAAAACATGTCATTTAATCAGGGCTATCTCTATAAATGTGTAACCATTGTCTTTACATGAGAACCCTTGTAGAAGCCCTTTGTGTTTGTGTGTGTGTGTGCATGTGTGTGTGCCTGCGTGCGTGCGTGTGTGTGTGTGTGGGCATGTGTGTGTATGTAGCAGATAGTACAGTACTCAGTTCAGTGACAGATGGTGAAGCACCTCAGTCAGTTTAATAGGCGGATTTTCCATTCAATCGGATCTGACCATGGGGAAGGAAGGAGGGGGGTGGTAAATATAGTCTGGTTGACTAATCTGTGTGTGTGTGTGTGTGTGTCTGTGTGTGTGTTCAGGGGAGGCAAGCATGTGCACGTCACTGTCTCTCGATTAAATGTGGGATAGATAAGACAGTGCAAGCAATTACAATAATACATTGTTGATTCAAGTGATTTTACCACTCTTACAGCTTAAAGTCTTAGTGTCCAACAAGTGCAGCACAGTAACCTGTGGCTGCTGCAGCACTGATTTGCACCTGTTGTGCTTTAAACAAGGGTTTCTATTGATCTAGAAAAGGTGGATCTAATTGAGGTTGTTTTGATTAGTTGAGACGTGACACACACACACACACACACACACACTTACCATGTAGTCCTGAAGTTTTGAACTTGTACATTTGATTTATTATTTTTATATGAAGCATTCTGCTTAATAATTTTATTATAACAGCATTTTCATTCATTTTAGAGTCATCTAAAGCTCTGCCCACCTTTCTTGGCACGTTTAAAAAGCTTTTTAGAAATTTCTCTACATTCATCTAGAACCAGACTGGCTTTTGTCAAATTGTGAGTCTAAACCTTTGAACGTTATTATGCATTAATACAAATCTCTCTTTTTCTCTCACAGTTTTTCGCCATCTTTGCATTCTCCACCTGTGGCTCTTACTCTGGAGTGTTCCGACTGAGTGTGGAGTGCAAGAACCGATCAGAGAGTGACCTTGACATCGAGGTGGAGTTTGCCTACCCGTTCAGGTCAGAGCCGTATCACTGCCACTGTTCACTACTGCTGCCCATCCCCTACAGACCCAGTAAAGCAACCATTAATTACTATTGATATTCTGCCATTGCTGAATCATTATGCTTGATTCACCCAGTTTTCTAGCATCATCATAGGTCAGTGTTAGCCTTCTGCTAAATGAGCTGCAGCAGAATTATACTGTGGAGTGTCAAACTGGCTACACCAGGCTGCAGGTACTTGGCTTCTGTATTCATCCAAGAATTAACAGAAATACTAATATACACACTTAGGGCCAGTTTCCCAGACAGGGATTTAGCTTATTCCTACAGTATATCTACTTTTCAACAGAAAATCACCATTCAAATGCTCTGTGGTCCTGGACTAGTCTTAATCCTTGTCTGGGAAACCATCCCATAATGTACAGCTTAATAGTCAACTTTGTCTTTAATCGTTTGAAAATACTTAATCCTTATATATTTTTTTGTTGTTCTCTTTTAATTGCATAATTAATTACATAGTTATATAATCAATTACTAGTGCATGTCCAAATTTTTTAATATTGTGAAGAAGATCATTTGTGTTCATAAAGGTAAATGGCCATATACTGTATATTAACTACTGATAAAGTGACACATTTCCAGGCTTTTTTGTTTTAATATTGATACTGTTTGAATAGTAATTTACTGGAAATATTCTAATAACTTATTCTGTATGAGCTATAAGCCACTGATCAACCTGCCTTGACATGTCACTTCATGTTTAATTAATACAAAATATGACAGTTTACCTTTCTGAATGTATAAAAGACCAAACTTTTTTATGATACTCAATTATTTTTTATTTCCAACTTTTTACCTCCATAGTGAGATGCTGTAATGCTACCCAAAACACTATGATATACACAACTTACGTCTATGTAATACAGTGAACATACTAATTCAACAGTAGATTTGATTTTTGTTTTCATTGCATGAAGTGTATGCAATACAATTATGTGTTCAGAAATAAAAATTCAGGATTTAAAATATGTCACAACTTCATATGTACAGTGCTGAAATGTACAACGAAAGTATTCACCCCCTTAACTTTTTACCTATTTTGTTACATTACAACCTATGTTTAACTGTTTTTTTTATCTGAACTGTTTGTGATGCATCTGCACAAAATATTCTAAGTTGGTGAAGTGAAATGAGAAAAAATATAAATGTTTCTGGAAATAAAAAAACTGAAAATTGACATTTGCATAGGTATTCACCCCCTTTGCCATGAAGCCCCTAAAAACGTTCTGGTGCAACCAATTACCTTCAGAAGTCACATGCTTAGTGAAATGAAGTCCACCTGTGTGCAATCAAAAAAGTGTCACACGATCTGTCAGTATATACACACCTTTTCTGAAAGGCCCCAGAGGCTGCAACACCATTAAGTAAGAGGCATCACTAACCAAACAACACCATGAAGACCAAGGAGATCTCCAAACAAATCAGGGACAAAGTTGTTGAGAAGTACACGTCAAGGTTGGGTTATAAAAAATATTCAAATCTCTGATGATCCCCAGGAGCACCATCAAATCCGTTATAATCCAATGGAAAGATTATGGTACCACAACAAACCTGCCAAGAGAGGGCCACCCACCAAAACTCAGGCGTTAAAGACGTTAATGCCGTTAAAGGAGGGCATTAATCAGACTAGAGTATCTGTCCATACGACCACTATAAGCTGTACAGTCCACAGAGCTGGGCTTTAGGAAGAGTGGACAGAAAAAAATTCTTTTTAAAAATAGGAAAGCTGGTTTTGACAAAAGGCATGGTTTAGACTGTCTAAATGTATGGAGAAAGGTGCTCTGCTCAGATGAGACCAAAAAAGCCACCAAGAAAAATGCCATGTCTGCCATAAAACCAACACCATCATCACCCCAAGAACACGGTCCCCACAGTGACCATAGTGGTGGCAACATCATGCTGTGGGGATGTTTTTCAGCAGCAGGGACTGGGGAACTGGTTCAAGTTGGGGGAAAGATGAATGGTGCTAAATACAGTGATATTCTTGAGCAAAACTTGTTTCTGTAGTTTTAGGGGAAATGTGTGAATGTATTTGAATGAACTAGTCAAAGGTGGATCTACGAAGTGCTGACTTTAGGGGGGTGAATAGTTATGCACACTGATGTTTTCTATTATTTTGTCCTTTTTGTTGTTTGCTTCACAATGAAAAAAAATTCCGAAGTTCATAGTTGTAGACATGTTCTTTAAATGAAATGATGCAAACCCTCAAATAATCCATTTTAATTCAAGGGGGGTGAATACTTTCACAAGGCACTGCATTTATGTAAATAATTTTTAATAGAACATTGGCAGACATTTTTATGTAAAACTGCATGTGAATTTCAACATAAAAAGTACTTAGTGAGTTATGAGTCAGTCAGAATACTGTAACTAATAGCTATGTTAGTTACAAAGGGTTTCTGGAAACTCTTGTAATGTTGAGGATGTTCTTAAATATGAGGTGAAAGTATGTTTTGAGAAACCCAGCTCAGATTTGTATCTTTTCATAACTGAACATTTTTAAACAGTAAAATAAATGTAAACATTGGGGGTCAGGACATGGTAAATCAATTACAACACAATCTGGTACATTTCCTAACTAAAGCTGCTGAACCCTTCAGGGTTCCACCCCAGTGACAGGAAAGGTACTGCTCCAGTGATTGCCCAGTATGTTTTTCTCCTGAGAGTGTAGTGATGGGGTGGCCGTGGCTCAGGTGATGGCGTCCACTCATCGAAGAACTGGAATCCCAGACTCCTCCTGTTCATGACTGAAGTGTCCTTGAATAAGGCACCTAACCCACAAATTCTTCCTAGATGCCCACTGCTCTGTTTGTGTTGACTACATGTTATTATTATTATTATTACTGATACACATTCTCTCTCTCTTCATACGTAGGCTTCATCAGGTGTGGTTCGATGTGCCAACATGTAAAGGACTAGATAAAAATCGGCTGTTTCTGGAAGGCGATTACTCTTCATCCGCTGAGTTCTTCGTCACCATCGGTGTTTTCTCCTTCCTCTACTCCATGGCTGCTATGTCCATCTATGTCTTCCTCATGGAGAAATACCGTGAGGGCAACCGCGGTGCACAGGCTGTAAGATTCCCTCTAAAACCTGTTCTATTAGTAACACACTCTGCTATCCTCTCCTCCTCTGCTAATCACACTTTCTTCGTAAATTAATATGTCTTTTAGTAGCATGTGAGGAGTTGAAATGTAGTTGGATTTGAACAGCATGAATGCAGTTTGTAGATTAATCATTTTAATTACTGACTTACTGTGGAACTTGACTACTGGAGTTTCCTTAGTTTTCATTTGTGGTATATTGCAGACGCTCTTATCCAGAGTGACATACAAAAGTGCAGTTTTGTGTTTGTTTAAGTAAGAACACTATAAAAAATTGCAGTAACCAGGTAGCTGGTTCTATTATGTATGTATTATCATTAAGGGCTCTATTCATTATTATAATGAGGATTGTTTAATTAAGGTCATACTGCAAATGTAAATATATTTTGGTATTGCTTGTTAGTTCAGTAGTTAGGATGCATGAGGCTGAAGTGATATGGAGTCACGTTGTAATGCCAAAGCTACTATGTATTTTCAGTTGTGATTGATTAACAGTTATAATACATCTGCAAATCATTATCTACAATTCCACAAGCCACCAAGTGTCAAGCTGTCAGAGAACCACATTTGCTAAGCATTGTTATTGTGGGAAAACATTTGCTGTGTGTGCTGTTATCTGATCTCTTTCTGTTTCACTCTTTCAGGATTTTGTGGTGACTGCTGTTTTCACCTTTTTTTGGCTGGTGAGCTCGTCAGCATGGGCTAAAGGTCTCTCAGACGTGAAGAAAGCTACTGATCCTGACCAGGTCATCAACCTGATTACCGCATGTGACCACGAGGAAAACCGCTGCAAAGAACTGCATGAGCCTGTCGTCTCCGGCTTAAATACATCTGTGGTTAGTGCTCTATGATACAGTCCCTGTTCTACTGTGTCTAATATAGAACATCTTCATTTACAGTGTACCATGCAGGGGCGGACTTAACCAACACGCAAACCACGCAATTGCTTGGGGCCCCAGAGATCAGGGGGCCCCCTGCTGACCAAAAGAGGTTGGCAAAAAATAATAAAGTTTGTATTAAAAATACATAATAAAACACTGTATTCAATGCATTTTTAAAGTTGGCCCACAGTCCGTGTTAAGTTGTTAAGATATTGGATGTTTGTTCTGCCTGTATCATGTCAGATAGGCGTATTTTAATATCAGAGGTTTCATATTGTCGTGTTTTTAACTTTTATTATCGGCCGCACTGCACCGCTAGCCGTGTAGCTTTAGCTTTGTGCTGATATGGAGTCTGCTCACCTAGCCATATAGGAGCTGTTTCTCTGGCTGGCAGAAGATCTCTTTTTTGCTGCAGACTGCCTAGCTCCAGCACCAGAACTATACATAGAGATCAATGCTGGGGCCGTGCGGCAAGTCTAATACAATAACTTCTCTGCAAATGCATAAGCGTGCGTAAATAAACAGGATGCTGAAATGTGATTGGCTGAGCTGAACGTCACTCTGAATATCACCATTGCAGTATTAAAACATTAACATTTGAATGTGTATGTGTGTGCGTCTGCCAGTCTGTGATAAGCCATCCATTTACATGCCTCCAAGTGTAACTATTGTCAAATAATTCAGAATTTCTGCTTATTTTTACTCAAAAATGAGGTATAATTTTATGTAAATTAGGTCTAATGACCATACAGTCCAAACATAAGTGTAAAATTGATGGTAATGAAGTGGAGTGAAGTTGAAGCACAGAATTGGGTGATAATTTTATGCTACATGCGTTTGAGTTAATAATTAATAATTTATTAATATTTAGTTAATGATTAATATGAATTTTATTATTTTATTATTAACAATGACTAATAATAATAATAATAATAATAATAATAATAATAATAATTATTATTATTATTATTATTATTATTATTATTATTATTATAAATATTAACTAGTAATAAAATCTTATGAATATTAATAAAATATTATTAATAATAATGTTTAAGTAAAGTATTAATATTTATTAATAATAATTTATGTTCAAGCCTGCACCATACCATACCCATAACTATAAAAAGGAATTTGTTTGATCAGGGCCCCCAGACATAACATTGCTTGGGGCCCCAGAACTTCAAAATCCGCCCCTGGTACCATGTACACTTCAGATTCAACATGCGAAAGCAGTTTCAACATATTTGACAGTTTGACACCAACAGGAACAACATATGTTTATTGACATCTAACCAAAATTTTCCATTAATGCTGCACTTATAGTTTAATAGATTATGTGGTCATTATGAAAAAAGGACAGTCAATAAACTTATAGCTAGACATCATGGGAATTGTAGTCTTTGGTTTAATGCACTACAATTTAAAGACTTTTTAAGGATTTTGTAGGGAAAATAATTAGTTATCACAACTGATTCAGTTCATCAACACTGAATGGTGGTTAATAATTTTACTACTCTCGACTCAAAGGTCTGGGGTCAACTCTCACACCTTTTTACATTTTATTTCAGAACAAATTTTTCTATTTTTCTACCTGCTGGACAATGTGATCAAACTCCAGATACTCTATTTTCTATCCACAATATTCTTACATCCCACGAAACCTTGTGCTCAGCATAATTTTTTAACATAAGTCATGCATAATTTTAGTGTGAAAAGTAAACAATCTGTACTAAAGTCTAAGCTCATGGTCAACAATGTGTGAGATACACTAAAACTGAGCTAAAAAGCAGAGACACTGTCCTACCTCACCGAGCAGCATTGTAGATTTTACCATAGTCTCCAAACAGCTAGAAAAAAAATTCTTCTGAAATAAAAGTATTACAGTATTTGTGTTTATAATTTAACTCAAAAAGGTAAACTGTCATGTGTTTTATATTCATTACATGTAAAGTGACACATTTCATATTTTGTGTTTTAATGTTGATACTGTTTGAATAGTAATTTACTCAAACTCTGACTTTAAATATTCTAATGATCTGAAATTTTGGATTTCTGATTTTTATGAGTCATACTGAACAAAAAAAAAGTTTGAAATATTTGAAACCTCCCACCACAGCCTCGCCCCCTGTCATCTCCACATGCTCTTTGTTTACTTTGTCTATGTGCCGTGTCATGTCTGGTTATTGCACAGCCCTGGACCCTCATCCCAGCTTTGATTATGTTTGGTATATATGTTTTCTTGTGTCTAACAGTCCTCGTCAGTCATTGTATTGTCACCATGTTTTGTCATCACACTTTTGTATTGTTCATAGTTAAGCCACAGTATTAAAGCCTTGTCTCTTTGAAACCACCACTGCATCCGTCTCCTCCTGCCCACAGCACGTTGACAGAATAACACTTCATGTGTAAAATATGATGGTTTACTTTTGTGAGTAAAATTAAGAGCAGTGATGAAGTTCTTCACAATATTCTCATTTTAAGATGTGATATATGTGTGAGTGGACTGGATGTGCTGTCATGGTATATTTTCATGTTTGTTTTTACAATGTTAATGCATCAGTTAGCTGTGGTGTAACAACTTGATCAGAAGCCATGCAAACAATGCAAAAGTGTGAATCCCATGTTACAAAAACAGACATGGCCAGCGTGGAGAGATGAGTAAACAGTTTATTGTCCATGTGTCTCCTGCAGGCGTTTGGCTTCTGTAACCTGGTGCTGTGGGCAGGAAACCTGTGGTTTGTGTTTAAGGAGACTGGCTGGATGGGAGCTTTCGCTGGCACTTATGTGCCCTCTGGAGAAAAACAACCAGCACCAGACTCCTACGCACAGCAGGGTGAGTTCAGACCCTGAACACTTCTCAGAGTACAAATGTCCATGTTCAGTTCATGTCTTTCCCAGAGCGCTGAATGGACTGATCTTAGATCAGTGTTTCACTCTTTAGATGCTTGCTAAATGTGGCCCATTGTTGTACAATAACATTGTAGCCTAAATTACACATTAAAGTGAAACATGCAGATGAAAATAGTAAGAAAATAGACTATATGTCCAGATGTTTGTGGACGCCCCTTCTAATGAATTTATTCAGCTTCATTGCTGACACAGATGTACAGATGCACAGCTTGTCTAGTCCCTGGAGAGAAGTAGTATCAATAGAATAGGACTAAACATGAACCTATGGTGTGGGCTAGAAGGGTGTAAATCCTCCTAGCATTGAGCTGTATAGTGAATCTGTGATTTATTCTCCAAGCAGTACTTCTATGATGAGTTTGTGATGAAGTGATGTACTGATCATCCAACATCCTGACCTCACTAAGGGTGTTTTCACACCGGTAGTTTGTTTCTCTGATCTGAATCAAACTGAGTTTGTTTAACTGTTTAACTGTCTTGAGAGGCCTCACTTATCTGCTGTGAGACATCGTAGCATGACACAGTCTATGTGGTGGGTTAGTGACACGTGACAGCAGCAACAGTGCAGTTTTAGCGCTAACCGGCTCTCCATTTAGCTCAAACTTGTGGAGTTACACCATAGTCGGGTCGGATCGATGGCGGATCACATTCTCAACGCAAGTGAACCGCTCAGAGACCGAGACCACCTCCTCTCGTGAGTCTCAGTAAGATTTGTTTGATCTGCACCCGAGTTCGATTACTGTTTTCACACTTGACGAAACGAACCGCACCAAGGGGGCAAACGAACCAGAGTGTGTTTTAAATTAACCAAATCGTGCCGGTGTGAAAACGCCCAAGACTCTTGCAGCTGAATGCAATCAATCCTCACAGCAATGCTCCAACATCTAGCAGATTGCCTTGCCTGGACTGTAGAGACAGTTACTCCATCAAAAGGAGCTTAATCTCTTTTTTACCCTTCATTTCAGAAGAAGCAGACACTTTTTTCTACATAGTGTATGTATTTTTGATAATACGGGTATTTCATACACAGTAAATCTGCCAGTGTTAAATCAACACTATTAGAGTTAACTCTAATAGTGTTGATTTAACACTGGCAGATTTACTGTGTACAGTATAAAAGTTTACCATTAGGTTTAAGATTAGGGTTCAGTTTAATAGAGGTGGGTTTTGTTTAACAGATAATTAATTAATTATCAGTCATAAGACGAGCATCTACACAGTAAATCTGCCAGTGTTATATCAACACTAACAGAGTTAATTTAACTCTAATAGTGTTGATTTAACACTGGCAGATTTACTGTGTACAGTATAAAAGTTTACCATTAGGTTTAAGATTAGGGTTCAGTTTAATAGAAGTGGGTTTTGTTTAACAGATAATTAATTATCAGTCATAAGACGAGCATCTACACAGTAAATCTACCAGTGTTAAATCAACACTATTAGAGTTAAATTAACACTGAGGGTGTCAAAATGTAACACTCTCAGTGTTAATTTAACTCTAATAGTGTTGATTTAACACTGGCAGATTTACTGTGTACAAATGATTTTGTGGACCAACTAAATATGTGTGATACATTAGTTGATTTGGGCAAATATATGAGATTGTGGTAGAATACCAGTATAAAAATGTAATTTGAAGAGCTCGTACTAGATCATTCGTAAGACATTAACATAAATGTCTGTCAAAACAAAATCTTCTATTATAATAATGTGTAAAACCTCCTGTTCCTCATTTATGAAACTATTGCCTTATCTTATTGTGTCAGGCTATGGGCAGGACCCTTATTCTGGATCCCAGGGTGGCTACCAGCCCGATTACGGCCAACAAGGAGGTGGATATGAAGGCGGAAGCTACAACCAGGGAGGCTATGAGCAGGGAGGCCCTACCTCCTTCTCCAATGAGATTTGAGTCCGTCCACACAGGACGGCAGCTCTGCACAGGTGAGAGAAACAGTGGGATGGGAAAATGTTGGTCATTCTTTGATTTACGTAAAACAAAAAGTCCCTATACTTGTGGATGTTATTTGTAATGCTTATTGTAACATCTTAATAACACTGCTGTTCATTAGGGATGAGTGTATTTAAATACAGGCATGTCTAAACTTATTCCAGTGTTTGTGAACTTGACTGTGTATGAAACTAAGGCAAGTGTAGTGGAATTGCACGAAGAATCAAAATGATATAGAATACATTTCTCATTCAGTTCTATACTCTAACTTTCAATACTTAAAAAAAACAGCAGCACTGTTTTGACACCATATTTTACTTTTTGACAGCTGAAGATTTTTGTATGGATTACAGAGATTAAATAAAAAAGAATAGACAAGTCAGTTAAGTTTAAAAAAATGTAAAATGTGTCTGTGTCAAATCAAATAAACATTTGGTGTTAATGCCAATAGTGAGGGTTTTTAGCCAGAATATCAATCTATTATGTACTGAGTATATACTTATTATACTGAGTATTATATACACAATTCTGGCATTGTGACAACACTAATCTATAGTGAAAATTAAAATTGAGATAAATGTTGTATTATCCCATTATTTTCTTGTATGAATGTACGAAGAGCTGCAGAAAACATCAGGACACAAACAGCTGGTGTTCCATCATTTAGCAAAATGTTGAAACCACATATGGTAATATTAAAAACATAATATATATTTTTTTCAATTTAAGCTCTGCATCATCACATACTCTCAAAACAGAAAATCACTAAGTCAGCCAGACAGTCGGGTATGACACACCTCTTGTGCTAAATGCATGCAGTAAATGTAAAAATGCTATATTGGAATGCTGTTGAATTAAACATCTGGACAATGCTATTTTCCACTATTGATGGCTGTCAGACTGTAACGTTAGGGGTGTGTGGCTAGCAGGCAAGCAGGCACACTTGCGTAGTGAAATGAAATACATAAAAATACATGTATATGAGCACTTTCAGACAGTAATCCATGCCTTCATCGCATCCCGGCGGGATTACTGTAATCACTTTACTTTGGATTTGGCCAGTCCTCCCTCAGGTTAGTGCAGAATCCTGCTGTTCGACTTTTAACAGGATCGCTTAAGAGGGAACACATAACTCCAATTCTGGCCTCCCTCCGCTGGTTGTCTGCGCATTTTAGAGTTAATTTTAAGATTCTGTTATTTGTTTTTAAATTTTTAAATGGACTTGCCCCGTCTCTAGAACCTTCTCAATTGCTGCTCCTACATTATAGAACGACTTACCTTTAAATATTAGACAGACCTCTTCACTGCCCGTTTTTCAAATTTGCCTTAAAACCCATTTTTATTTCTTGGCTTTCAACCCCGTGTGAGACTTTGCTAAAATTTTATAGTTTTAATTTTTTTAATTTTATGATTTATTTGTTATTATTATTATTATTATTATTATTATTATTATTATTATTATTATTATTATTATACTTTTACTGCTATTTATTTTTTATTCAGTTTCATTGTTTTAGTGTTTGTTTATGTTTTCAGTCATCTGTGTACAACACTTTGTTTCGGCTGTCCTTGTGCTTAAAGTGCTCTATAAATAAAGTTGAGCTGAGTTTATACACACTGTAAAAAAAGAACTTGCCCTGTTGTTAATCTAACTTAAATATTGTAGTTGGTATGACTATCAAGTAACTGAATTTGTTGTGATAACTCAATATTTCATATTTATATGTTTACTAACTACGCTTCCTGAGTTTACCTAACTTAAAATTTTAAGGCAGCATGGACACTAACTTTTTTAAGTTGAAACAACACGGATATTTTTTACAGTGCATCAGGTATTTCTTATTTATTTGATTCATTTGTTTATATATAAATATATATTATATTTATATGCTCAGTGATAAATTATGTATAACATCATTTAATGATCAAAAAATAAATGATGAAAATATGATACTCTTAGCTTTATGCCGTTAAAAAGTCTGATACCTACATTAGTTTTTCCTTTAGTAAGTAAAGAGCAGGTGAGAAGAGAAGGATGGTTTGTGAATGGGCATCTTCCATTGCGGTATGTCCATGCAGACATGGTCTTATGCCAGTTAGGCAGACATTAACAAGCCTAAAACAACTAAAAGTCCCTTCCCTTTTATTAACATGTATTACCTTATGTGTCCCCACAGACCAGAGGAGATGCCAGTTATGTGACCGAGGAGTGCGGAGCCTGACTATTACCCACAATTCCACACTCCTGAGTTTCCCTGTATGAACAGTGAGTGTACAGTCTATAGGAGGGAGGAGGGAGGGAGGGAAAATGTGGGCATTTGGGACAGGGTTGTTATTATCATATCCAGTGTGAATATATTGGGTTGAGGAGAAAAGCATTTAACCACGCTCTTGTTTTGAATTCTCTGCTGCAGAGGGGATGCTTATCTTATTATAATAAAAGAATGACTTGAACACTCTACCAAAAAAAGAGAATTATAATGCATACCTTATGTAAGGATTTGAGACCAGTTGGAATGAAATCTAGTAATATTAACCATGGAGGAATGTATATGTCTGTGCTGTGTAAATATTTAATATAATTATATATTGAAATAGCTCTATATTGTGAATAATTGCTCAGATGAACGGTTATTGTCTGTTCCTGAATTAAGAACAAAAGGACTCACCTGTATTAACCAGTTGGTTTGGTAGCTCAGTAGTACATCCTGTTTTGTTTTCTTTATTTATTGTGTCTTTTATTTCCCCCTCTTGTGCATCAATACTAAATTCTCGACTGCTCAAACTACAGCAAGAGGGTTGAGTGTGAAATTTCTGTGTGAATGTGTGACTCTGTTTTATTTATTTATTTTTTATTTTGGTTGAAAATTTATTCTAGGTTTGGTTTATGGATAGTAGTTTGGTAGTTTGAAAAGAAAAACAAATGGAATAGAAGTTCCACATGTGAGGGAGAGAAAAAGAGGAATGTGGAGGAAGGCTTATGTAGCCAAACCCTTAACCTTTAGACTCCTATTAGTTAAAAGTGTGGTTTTCATGTCATTATACAATTAAATCATTCGTTGCGTTAGTTGTATAATAAACGAAACATCTGCTCAAATGTTTGGGGTTAAACTGTAGATTTGTCCATGACAACACATACTTTTATTTTAGAAGAAAACGCCCAAATGTGTGGTAAACCCCCAACAGCTACAGTATACTAAAGCTGACACCAAAACTAAACAATAAAGCACAAAAGTCAGTGTTTGTGGATTTTATCATAGTCTCCAATCAGCTAGAAAGAGGAATTTTCTGAAGTAAAAGTATGTATTGTTGGAAAATACTGACTGGCATCAAACTTTTGAGCAGTACTAGTGTATATTACATTTAAATTACATTCTGACTCTTCAGTTCCACTCGTAACACTTAAGAGAATGAAAATGCCAAAAATACCTGTCTCAGATCTTGTACTACATACTACAGTTTGAGCTGGAAATCCTACAATTCTGTTATTGTCAACTTTTTGCATCCACCAACATGTTAACGTCGTTAATTCTGACAAAAAAAAGCAAAAAAGTTGTGAAAACAAATAGTGGCTGAGAACAGGTGGAGAATAAACAATGACTGCTGGCTGGAGCACACCGGCACGCTCTAAAGCAGAGCATAAACAATCTGAATTCATGAAGAAATCACCTTAATTTTACCTTTAAAAAATCAGGTGTAAATTTATAAGATAGTGTATACACAGTAAATCTGCCAGTGTTAAACCAACACTGTTAGAGTTAAATTAACACTGAGGGTGTCAAAATGTAACACTCGCAGTGTTAATTTAACTCTAATAGTGTTGATTTAACACTGGCATATTTACTGTGTACTATGGAAGTGCGTGATTTGAGACACACCTTCAGATACAGTAGAACATTAGAACGTTAGAATATTGTGTAAAAGTTCAGTTGTGTTTATAATGTAATTCAAAAATGAACATTATGTGTAATGAATGTGAAATGTATGACAATGTAGCTTTATGAGTTAAATTATGAACACAAATGAACTTTGTCATAATTTTCTAATGTTTTGTAGATGCACTAGTATCTTCTACTTCAGCGATTCTCAACTGGTGGGGACACATTCTGGGTGGGTCGAGGACAGTTTGTGAAAAAAAAAAAACATTTTAAAATAAAAAATAATTAAAGCTTATCTGATGATGTACTCGTCATTTATCTTGAACAAAAAGACACAGAGAGGCAGTGTGTTATTTGTAATGAAGTGCTGGGCATAAAAAAATCCAAAGTAATGCGAAATTTACAAATGACACATGTATGTAAAGCCAAGGCAGTAGAGCTTTTTAAAAGAGGACTTCATGAGCTGAAGACATGGACGTAATTTGGGGTCAGGACGAGACGCTTTCGTTTTTTCAAAAGGCAGTTTTGGTCCCCTGTAGTTTATAACTTCCAAAAACAATGTTACGCTGTATTAAAAGTTGACGAGTTGAGCATTAGAATCAGCAGAAATCCAAGCCGCTCATTCTGAAGCCTGTTTTAGACTTTAGACCGCGCATAAGCTCACCGATTGGCGCTTCCATTTCTTCCTAACGTGTGATTGGCTGTATCCGCTGTCACTCCACAAAAAGCATCTGAACTTGTAAACCGGTGTTTTGCAAGTTAGCCTGCAGTCCGTGTTCACCTTCCACTGTAAGTTGGATGGTTGTTGTGTCGGTGTCACGTCAGCTAAACGTATTTTAATATCAGAGGTTTCATATTAAAACCATTAACATTTTAACCTGTATGCATCTACCAGTCTGTGATAAGCTGTCCAATTACATGTTTCTAAGTTGAACTATCGTCAAAATGATTAAGAATTTCTGCTTATTTTTACTCAGAAATGAGGTATAATTTTATGTAAATAAGGTCTGTTGACCATACAGTCCAAACATAAGTGTAAAATTGATGAAAAAGGTGAATTGATTGATAATTTTATGCTACATGCTTTTAACAGTCTAGAAATATTTAATAATAATATATAATAATGTATTAATATTTCTCTAAGAATAAATATACATTTTATAATTTTATTATTAATAGCACTTAGTTATTATACTAATAGTTATTATTAGTATATTATTAATCGTAACAAGTAAAACATAAATCATAATTTGTAAGTAATGTATTGTAATAATAATAATAGTTAGTTAGTTTAATAATAGTCATGTAATTCATAACATTAATTTATGTTCCATCACCCCGCCCCGCCAGTCATGTCCCCCTAAAAATCTCAAGGCTATTTTTTAAAAATTATTAGTTTGGGTTGTATTCTATAAAAGTGGGTCATGACTTAATGACCATGAGGAAATCTGGGTCCCGGGCTAAGACTAGTTGAGAACCCCTGTTCTACTTACATACACATGGATAGTGTGGGCTGAACATCCAGAATCTGCACTTTCAACAGTTTCTATGCTTATTTTAGTGAACTACAAGAAATATTTCAAGTAAAATGACATTTTTTCCATGTTTCTAAAGGTTAAGTGTTATGGGTCGGTTTGTTTTGGTTATATTTCCTGCTGGATTTGTTTGTGATGCTCACGTTTCAACACATCAGAACTGTTTGGCTTCAGTCTATTTTTGACATGCACTAAAGGAGATGACAAAAGAAGTGGAAGAACTTCTGTAGCCTTCCTTCTGTACTCTCATTGTGAAAGGCTTAAAATAATGCATTCATCTCTTTACAAGACACCAGAGAAATAGGCTTTAGAATCATTTCTTGAAGTGTTTTCAAAGGACTATGGACATTCCTCAGTAGGACAACCTGACAAATCCCAAAGTAGTTTATGTACCTTTAAAGCTTTGACACGTTAGATTAAGAGTGTGTATATGTGAAGGTGAAGATGGCGAGTAAATACTGGGTTTGCATTGTATAAATGACTGATAACATTGTGTGTCTACTGAACAAAGTCAATGCTAAGTTGAGTCTTAAATGTGAGATTGTTTGACTCCTAAACAGTCTGTCCACTGTATTTGCAAGTGTTAAGACTGCTGTTCACTTTCAAACGAGTATGGCTGTCCCTTTCTCTTCTTCACTGCTTTGTTCCTCCCTCTCTCTTTTCTCTCTCTCCTTGTGTATCTTCTTCATGTTCAATAAAGTATTGTCAGTAGCAAGTGGAGGTTGTATGGTGTCAGTGATTTGTGGTGGAACATGCAGCACACTCCACTAAGTCTACTAAGCAGTGGCGGACTCAAGATGTTTGAAAGGCAGGGGCAAAAAATAGGCACATTGAAGGGCACATTTTTCCCACTGAAGTGGATCTTCTCAATTAGAGGGGTACCTAACTAGGCACTTCATCATGTACAATTGTAGGAGATCCCAATACAGCACTGCATCACATTTTCTCTACTGAAAAAGCTCACTTTGGGTCACTGTCTAGCATAGGTGCAATAGAGGACACTTACAGCACCTTTTTCTATTGGAAAAGGCAACCAAATAAAGGGACTCATTAAGACTGATGATCAATATTTCTTGTTCTAGAGAGCACACCATCATAATTTATCACAAAAAAGGGGTCACTCAATTTTTTCCTATGTGAAGGGCAGCTAACAGGGCACTTTACGGCATTCTAGAGGGCACTTTGGTGACGTTTTTTTTATCTTAGGTACACAAGGGAGGGCTGGTCGCCAGTCAACCAGTGAGAGGAGATTGTCCATCTTTTTAGAGAACATGCAGTGGAATCTGTGTGAAGACAAATGGTATAAACACTGTTAAAGCTTATGATTTTATGGCAACTTCAACCGTTTTTGAGTTATTTCAACTTGAGGCTCACCCAACTTTTTAATTTAGTCAAACTTAATTAAAATACAACATATTTTTATCCAGCTAAGATTCTTAATCACAACAATCACATCATTTCCTCCTCTTGGGCTTCTAGTCTTGGGCTTTGAACTCACATGCCGTATCCGGAATGGTTCACTAATCACTACACCCTACATTAGAAAGTCTAAATCACATTATAGAACACTATTATACGGAACAGAATCCTTTATAGTCCTTTAATTGTTCTGAAAATACAACTAATTATTCATCACAGTAGTTTACTTGGCAGTTAATCATCAGCTTCTAATATTAATGTGAGATATATTTTTAATAAATAAATGCTTCCTGACCAAATAAATGACACACTTTTATTATATGACATAAGACATAAATAGGACAACCAGTGAATATAAAAGTATTGATTTATTAGTAAATAAATGGCTGAATCATCATGTGTTTAGGCTGTCCAACTCTTTCTGAGGTCTTCTCATTATGCAGAGTTCAGATCCAATCCAGAACTATTCTACCTAAATCAAGGTAAGGGTCAAGGTAGCATTGGTGGGAGGTGGGTTAAATTCATATATTCAGATTTTAAAAACACCATATAATTCAGTGAAATTCTGTGGATAAATGAAGTTTCAGGAGCACTTTTGTCTCCATTCATTATTCCCATAGAGAAAATCCTATTTCCTAATATGGGCATAATGCTGCTACAGGACAACATGGACTTTTAGAGTTGTAAGTGTAAAAACAATGAACTTCCAAATAACAAATGAATGACTGTGTTTGAGTTTAGGGTACAGTAATGTAAATATGTTTGCTGAACTGTTTCTTAAAATACAGCATTGTCTTTTTGCTCAGTGGCCTCCAGATGGAGCAAATGAGCCAGCAGTGTTTACAGGGAGTTCACACTCTGGAGCTTCTATAAACAGCTTGCTGCTGTGTTTCTGCTAGATTATTCCTATATTTTTTATGAGCTTTTCTGTGATATGTGAACCCGCCAGGGAAAACCAGGCCAAAGTCACTGGGCAACTTATTGAGATATCGTGTCAATATCATGTCACTCACATTAGCAACAAAACTTAGCCACTCAATTTTATCGCTGTAAATGAAAGATAATAGTCTCAGATATCTATTGTAGCACATATTTTGATCAAAAATACAACTTAAATTCATAAAAAATAGTTTTGAAAAAAACTAATTTTGAAAAAAAAAAGAATGACTTTTACCTGGTTTTCCCTGGCAGGGTCACATATATGGAAGCCCATTTCCTCCACTTAAAAATAGTCATAATAATCAGATACAAAGTCATAATAATGAGA